>WXZC020000281.1:0-13252 GCA_011317855.2 Paelopatides confundens
TGACTCGAGTCCAAGTCGAGTCATTAATGTTGTTGACTCGAGTCGAGTCCGAGTCATTAAAAAAGGTGACTCGAGTCAACTCGAGTCCAAGTCATTGAGTCGAGTCTTTACAACACTGCATATCTCTGGGTGTGTTCAATTGTTATTTATTCAATATCAAAACATCAATATACAACAAAAAAGTAATCAAAATCCAGGTCATTGACTAAATCCCAGGCAAAGCAGGAAGATAAGATCGTAAGAAATATAAATAGATTCACAGAATTATTACATATATTAAATAAACGTTATATGCGAAAATAAACATAATTAACATCTAAAATGATTATATAAAAAGTGTATACAAAATGTAAGCATAATGCCATCTAAAAGTGTTATAAACTTCAGAAAAATGCTTTGGAAAAGTGTATTAATGTTATCACTCTAAACCTTGAAAGTAATACTGGTGACATTTAAATGGAAAGCATATTATGTAAACACAATATATTCGTACCATTCATGGGGCTGCTTTTTACACTACACTCACTCGTAACAAAGTACTGCATGAACACCCTTTTACAAGTGAATTTAGCCAATGGATGCAGCACAATTGTCACACAAAATACATTACTGTACATTTGACACAACATAGATAAATTGGGATTAGTAACATGGAATACGGTTTTCATTCAGCATGTCACTTGGTCACCACGCACAGTTACTCACTATTTTATGAATAGCGCCACTTAATCATTCATATTTAAACCGTCTGCTATGCAGGTTAACCAAATGCAGCTATGCCTAGTCCAGTGCTGATAGTTCTTAAAAGCAGATAGTCTAAAATTCGTTTATTATGACCTCAGCTCATACCTTCCAAAATTCTTCATAGATGTAAACAATATAAGCTATATAGGCCTATAATATATGAGCAATGTACTATACTGAAATGTAATCATATCAGCATAGGCTAAACGCAATCCAGTCATCATGCTTAATGTTAGCTTCTATCGTGATACACATATATGCTTAGGAAGAAAATTACTATCAATGTACCAATCATTATTTCTCTTCTTTCTGCTATTACTCAGTTTGTTCATGAATACATTTTACAACATTGTTGTTGTCAGTTTACAAATATGGAGCTAATATTTATCACCTATTTTCTGATACATCATTTCGATTCTCTTGAAATTACTGCTTTGGGTAAAACAAATCACTATTCTCTGTACGGTTATTGTTCTAAACGTCAACAATCCATATAATAGCAATATCCCTCTGTTAAAATGATGTAAAGGTTACCTCTAACATTTCAGTGTGATCAACTTATTTCAATGAATAATTGGTTTGCACCATCAGAATGTAGTGCAGGATCCTATGGAGCCAGTTGTCTACAAATATGTCACTGTCAGTCAGGTGCATGTAACAGATATACAGGAGTGTGTAAAGGAACCAGAATATGTCTTCGTGGGTGGACAGGGAGTAATTGTCAGCGAGGTAAGTTGATATGATACACTAAGATGTCATATATTGATGAATACAACACGGGCTTTATGATAACGTTTGATTTTTAAGCGTTTACGATGATGTGCACGTGTGTAATATATGCATGTGTGTGTATGAAAGGGCGCGAGTGTTTGTTGACAACATTTGGAATAGTGGAGGATGTGAATAAAGTAGGCTATAGATAACAGATGAGCTCTGGATTCGAGTCGACCAAAATCTAAACTGCATTCACAGGATCAGGCTTACGTTTAGCTTATATCGTACAATGCCAGAGTCAGTTTTATCTGAGCGCTTCTGTCATTACTCGGTTTTTCATGAATTAATGGAAAAGCTTGTTTCTTTTTCAGTTTAAAAATATGCAGCGAAGATCTATTACATATTTTCTTATACATCATATCAATTCCCTAAAAAATACTTCTTTTTGTAAACCAATGTTATGTTCTCTCTATTGTTATTGTAGTAAATGTCAACAGTCAGTAAGATCTAGCCTTCTGTGAAAATGTAAAAGTTGTTGTAAAGTTTACCTGTAACATATTGTTCTGTCATCAACTTATGGCAATGAATTACTTTGTACCATTAGAATGTACAGCTGGAACTTATGGAGCAAACTGCACAGAGACATGCAGTCCATACTGCCATTCAGGTGCATGTGACAGAATTACAGGAAGTTGTACACAACCAGGATGTATTAGTGGGTGGACAGGGAGTAATTGTCAGCGAGGTAAGTTGGCATGATACACTCATATTTCATATATTGCTGAATACAATATGGACTTCATGATAACGTTTAATTGTAACCTTTTGTGATGATGTGCGTGTGTATAATGTATGTGTGTGTGTATTAAAGGGCGCGAGTGTTAGTTGGCAAAATACATATCTCAAAAAGGAAATGTTGGATTGACTTCATGGCCCGTATTCATTAGACCCCCTTTGGTTTTGGTGGAGGCCAAATGTCAGCAGAGGCGAAAATGTGAAATTATAATACGGTAAGCATATCACAGTGCTGATAAGTCAAGTGTGAAACAGTGGAGTATGTGAATAATATAGGATACATATAATAGACCGCGAGCTATGAACTGGAGTCGACCGAAATAAAGTATGTAACCAAATAATATATACAATCCCGGGAGGTAAGTCGATATGATAGACTCAAGTTGGATACATCTCATACTTAATGAGGTGATTGCTCTTGGTAAATGTCGAGATTCATCAGTGCTAGTACATCATTATAAGTATCGACAAGTGGCATCCAAGTAATGTTTTTTCTCAATAATAGTGTTTCACAAGTATCAAATGCG
The DNA here is from genome assembly GCA_011317855.2 of Paelopatides confundens. Classification (NCBI taxonomy): domain Eukaryota; kingdom Metazoa; phylum Echinodermata; class Holothuroidea; order Aspidochirotida; family Synallactidae; genus Paelopatides; species Paelopatides confundens. The sequence goes on from WXZC020000281.1 coordinate 2,781, forward strand.
TGTGCTACTTTCAACATTTTACAAAAGCTAATCCACAAACATTTCATGTAAACAAGAGAATGTTTCTCATTTTACTGTAGAAGGTCGTACATACCGTATACAAACATATAGACAATAAACATATTATATCATCCAAACTTCAATGTATTTTTGCATTTTCGTTTTCTATTTTCTTCCAAACTTGAAGCAAAAAGCCAATGTACACAATGTACAATGATGTACTGTACATATAGGGCAACGACACTGCGAAAATAAACATATACTCGGTACAATATACTGTTGTTCGTTTGTTGTAGTCCGCAATGTCAGTTTGGAAATTTCGTGTAAGTATAGTCCGTGTAATAGTAAGTAGGTTAGTATCATTTTTAATTGACTGGCACTGTTGCATCCGCCTTCCATGGGCCGCACTCAACCAATACTGGGCACCAGCATGTTGACTCTGATCGTCAAACAACCATAGGGCGATCGGTCCCTTTGGCTTCTCAGAGGGTTTTGACCGTCGATTTCCGCAAAAGCGGCGGAACACCTTTCCTGACAGCAGACTATTAAAACTCTTTGTCAGTGCGTGCTATGTAAACAATACCGTACGGTGAAACTGTCGTAAAATGTGACCTTGCCACTGTGAGTATACACAGATTCCTATTGTTATCCCGAGGGGTTGTGGATTGTTAATATCAGCTGGAAAGTACACTTTATGGTATAAATGTTAAACTTTGTTTAATTAGTGTAGGAGATATTTGAAGACAAGATAGATTATGTTTTTCTAAAGGACCAGCTCCCGGAATGAGGGCAGTGTATACTACCTCCATGCTGCAAGGCGGTTACCTTAATCACCACGCCACATATTACTTAGACCAAAAACATGGTTACGTAAAAACGTAACTACAATGTATATGAATGCATACATGAATTCATATAACCAGGTTTCAAAATGTACAAGTAATACCAACATGATTTCATGGTTAAAACAATATATAGCTCAAGTTTATTTTCGTTATCATGAGGCCAATGATCATATTGGAATGTTATCAGCAAACAAGGCTTTCGGTATTTTCTCTTTTTGGAATATGTGCGGTATATTCAGCTTTAATTAACATGTAACGATATAACACATATTTTCGATAAGATGATACGTTTATCTCAGTGAACTTCTACCTGTTTGGATAGTTAAAATGATAGGTCTATTGTTTACGGATAGTTCAATTGCAGCAGTCTATTTTGAACTCATTTGTTCGTGAATTTAAGCTTAAATATATTAGACCGTCGGATGGTTTTTGTCAAACAATATATTACACCATGTAATCAACATTTTTTTAAGTTGAAGTGTTCCAATTATTATTCCGGTGTTCAGAGAAATATGATCACTAATATATCTGCTGTAGCTGGAGAAGGGTTGCAATTATTAGAACGCACCCCTGGTACTTATAACTCTGCTAATACACACTGAATAACCCCGATGTTATGAAGCTATTAAATGATGAGATTTTATTAGATTTTATGAAACAAATTGAACTTACACAGCAGAAAAGAAAAAACAGTCACGACTGAACGGGCACATGTACTGGTTTCAGCAATTGCATGTTTTGCATAGATTTTCTACTGTAAGTTTTAGGATTTTAAAAATATAGGTGGTGAAAATTTACCTCTTGTTTTCAATACAACTGTAGCTTATCTCACATTGCTTTGTTGAAGATATTGTACTAAATGTGGTATTGTGGAAAATGCTTAGCGAGTAGTTACAAAGACGTTTTTCTCAAATTTGTCACAACGCTATTATTTTATCACCATTAAACCATTTAATTTGTCTCTTTCTGTTATTTTGGTGAGATTGTCTTGTCTTTTTTTGTTGTACTGCAAGGTTGAATCCATTTTCGTTCACTGCCTAGGTAGATGGATAGGGTATCAGGTCAATATGCAAAACGGAAAGCTGTAACAATTTCATATTGTAGAGCTTTGTTTGATAGTGAGTAGAATAAGTTATTGTTTTGTTGATGTCAAAGGTCAGTTAAGGTTAGTAGGGTGTCAAATATGAAAACATTATCGATTGCCTCTCTTGGATTTTAGAAGTGGGGTGGGAGAATAGGTTCAAAATCTAATATCCCTCGTTATAATTTTTAAATAAATATCATGCTCTCGTTTAACTTAATAAAATAAATCTCTTGAGCCACAATATACATGTTATTGGGCAAATCAACAAGAAGTAATTCTAGATTTAGAAGTAAATGAAAACAATCCTTCAGTTAATACCTTATTTTTTCGCGAGGCGTCACCGGATGATAAGTAGACCAATAAGTATACTAGTAAATAGTAAGTGATCACTAAATCCAAGAGTACTTTAGTCTTTAAATTATTAAGTGAATTATCAAAACAAGTAGCATTGTAGATTGATCGACAAAAGGTGATTGAACATGGGTTTGGTTATGTTAATATAAAAAATGACACTGCTGTCCTCTTTTGTCTACCTGGAAACTAAACTTATTTGCGTACGTTTCTGTAACCATTCCGGAACACTGTGAAAAGAGTAAAAATCTAACAGTTAATTTCACAGCTCATGAAAAAAATGCAAGGTTGGTTATCTTACCCATGTCCTCTTCAATAAGTAACAAACATCGCTCTTGATGAACCAAATATCATTATAATATACCAAAGTAACCACCCAATCAACTCTGCAAGAACCACTCAAATAAATATAATGTAGGTTTATTGTTGATCTGTTGAGGCTACTTCATAATGTAAAGATGAAAGTTCGGAGGTGGAATTTTAGTTTATGATGATAGCGATTGAATGTTCCAAATTATTGGAGAAGCATTAGAGGAAAAATAGCAGCCATAAGTGTAAATCTTTCCATTTGGGTAGCCTTGTGAATATATTGTATATGAGACTGGAATGCAGATACTTGATAGAAGCTCGATTATAAGCAACATATCTCGATATTGCAGAGCTACTCAAGGTATGGCTTTGTAAATAAGAAAGGAAATATTGAGGTTGTTTCTTTCGGACGCTTTTAACCAACAAAATCACTGAAGAATTGGAGCGATATGTTCAAACTAGAACGAATCCTGGTGGTGGTATCATGCACACATTGGAGTAAATTGAGTTGATTCTTTATTTTGTGACTGTTCTGGAGTTATTACTGAAAGTGTAAATTATTATCATGATGATGGATGTTTCATGCCGAAATTATTTAGTGTATCAAGAGATATCACGGAGCTGTTAAACAGTTGACATAAAATCATGTTCCATCAGGTCTTAATATGAAATGTTTGCAGAATTATAGGTGATTATATGAAAAATTATGCTATCTTTTGCACCTTTCGGTTTCTGTGTGTACAGGAATTAATATAATTTGTATATGTACTGGAGTTTTTGATAGGGGAGAAAATGTTCGTGGATGTATGTCTTGGAGGAGGGGTCAAATGAATTTTCATGTAAGAGTGTTCGATATCAAATGGTGCTATCAATTGCATCTTTTGAAGTATATTTTATTTAAATTCTACAGTCAGATAATTGTTCATTTCTTGGTACATACATTGATTTGATAATTATTTGGAAAATATGCAAATGAGGGAGGATGTGGCCATTTTTTTGTTCCTGAAAGGGGCTTACATACAAATTTTTGAATCTTTTGAAGTAAATTTACGTTCTACAATTTTTACAAAATACCCATGCATGAATAAAGTTAAAGTAGCATAATGAGTTTGACTAAACCTTTTTACCTATTCAGGTCAAGTCCTAATTTCGTTGTTGTTTTGTCATCTTCATTTTCGTCGAATATCTCTGAAACAAATTCACCGACTGAATGAAATTCCGCGTTTGACACTGGCAGTGTGTGACATCAACAATCCTTCCGCACATGGGCAGACTAACATGCATACCAAAGGGTTGGGATGTAGATCATTTTAATGACCCTTCAAAAATGCATGGAGTGACCAAGGCCATTTTAGTGGAAATTCCACCACCACCCGTATTAAAGAATATTTTGTATAATTTACGGTGATTAGAGGCAAAAATACCAAATTGTTGCAGTAAAAACATAAATTTTGGAGGGGCTTGACAGGAAATGGCGAACAGGACCCCAGCCCGACCCTCCCTCGTGACTACGCCACTTTATGCGCCCTTTAAATACATGGAAAAAGCCATGTAAAAGTATATTACAGTTTATTACAAACATCAGTCTTTACCTACAAAAATGATAGTAGTTTGAGTTATACCTTGATGACTGACATTGCATATAAAATCTTGGCGGGGTTGTTATTGTCATAATATATTGAGGTTAAATATCACATACATTATTGAACCTTTTGTAAACAATGCACCAGTTAGTTGTGTGAATATGATATGATGCGAAGTTATACATGGTTATTCAACCAACTTTTAAAAATTTTCAAAAAAAATAGAGGGTGAATTAAATACCATATTACAGTGGCACAACCTTATTTGATTGTTGGGTACTTTATAAAACATGTTGTTTTTCCTTATTTTATATGTATCATAGGTAATGAGTATTTCTATGTAATACTTTATTAAATACACCGTTGTAATTAACGGGATATTCTTGTGGCGGACGTTGTGTCAAACATTTTGAATGTTTCATTAAATCATATTTACATATTCTGAAAACACCAAACTGAACGAAGACCATTTTCCATGATGATATGAAAAATCAGACACTGTGGTCTATTTCCTGGAGTATAGAATGGTTTCTCTGACCAAATGTAGTTAGCTTAAACAACCATATTTAGGAATATGTTATTAATATAGGGATTTAAATAGTTCCTCTCTTACCTGTCTTTGTTCAACTATTGCTCTTTTCAAAACACAATTGGTAAAGTTCTCGGACTGTGCCCCGCCGATAACCCATTTATGAATATGATGAAGGCATAACACGGACTTTTTGTGAAGTTTTTAACCCAACAAGAATTGTACTATATTTATCGATGTCGAAGCCTCTTTAAGAATATCTTCTATGATCATATTTTCCTAGTCTTTCACCTTATCTAGAGTTAGGAATATAATATTGAGTTGGAAATATTTTGTCTTCGTTATGAGTATCACAATATCTGCCACCAGAGTATTACTTTTACATATGACAGTTCAACAACAAATGCGGGTTTTATTTTCATTAAAAGCTATGAAAAAGTAAAAGCCATTACTAATTAAGAAAACACAGCTGATATCACAAACTTACACACATACCATTCTGCTACAATTTTGTAAATATGCATTATATAATCAGGATCGTATGCAGTATTGAAACGTTTCCAGCTTACACAATTGAACCACCCATTACTAACTAAAACGCGATTGATTATAATCTGCAAAATTCATAGTGATTACACAATCCATTAAAAAAGGACGGAAAAGCATTTTGAACAACAATCTGGAAAACGGAGAATCTAATCTGGAAAATAGAGACTCCAATCTGCAGAATGCAGATTCAAATTTACGTGGGGTTTGAACGGGTTAAGTATTGAAATGCTTCCAAATTACAATCTTGAAAACACAAATTTCAATTTGAAATCATTAACTGGAAAACGGCAATCCATACTGCATAGTTTTCAAATAATCAAATACAAATACTCATTGTAAACATACATAATGCAGACAAAGGGAAAATGCACTGTAGATGAATACAAATAATCAATGTATGACAATGTAGTGGCAAACAGAGCTATGAATATACACTAGTTTGTATGCTTAAATAAAACACGCATGCAAACACTTCTAACAACCTCTGATATCTTGGCTAATAAAGTTAGCATGTATACACACGCATACCATTTAAAATAATCTACAATTTACCGTGGTACTGGTGCTGGCATAAGTAAATGTAACATATTATATGATTATAAATATAACATAAATATAGCTCAGGCATATGTGTTTTTAAAATGTGAATGACATTTGAAGCGTCGCATGTGTGTCATTTTATAGTCAACGAATCCGTGCGTGCATTTAATTTAGGATAGGCCGAATATACCGAAGTGTTTTCGTGAAAACGCATGATAAATGCTTTTGCTGATATGCAGTAACCGTAACATAGTGATATTTTATTAACTTATATTAAACGAAACACAGTATTATTTCTTTTCAAGTGTTGGAGTGAGGGTTTTCTTAGCTGGTGTGCATGATCTTTACATAACATGTAACACATTTTATTGCAGTAGACCGTATTGAAAATGATTTGTAAGACATCATATTTATTAATATTACTTAGTGCAAAAAACAGTTCAAACAAACATGAAGACTAACCATAACTTGATGATAATATGTAATATATGCTTAATTAGTGGTGAGGTTGCTTGCATACAAGAACAGCTACACATAGTATGATTCAAAATACTAAGTGTGGCAGTGGCTATACTTGTCTGTATTCCTAACCTGAGTTGTTCGTCGTGGTACATAGGTTAAATGTCAGGTTAGGCTATCAACTACAATTCGCCCTTCGCTATATACAACAAATTTTCTTTTGTGATTTCCGGTCAGTTAGGAAGCGTTATCTACATCAGTACCGGTAGCTAAATGGCTTATGTGGCTTGTAACATGGCCGTAATATGTACAATTCGACAACTCACTCATACAGTAGTATACGGAGTAAGCACTCTGGTTGTTATTTTCCTCTAAAGTATTAACTGAACAACTTGCATCTATATGTAAACAAAATAATATTTAATTAGAGAAAACATGTTGTCATTATACAGCGTGTCACTGTTCAGAAAGTTACTGTAACAAATCAACAGGATGCACTGGAGGCTGTTATCCTCAATGGGTGGAGCTGTTTCCAGATTTTTGCCAGATAGGTAATATAGCTTCTTTTTTATTTGCTTTTATGTTTCGATGACTGTCATAAGATCTACAAATATGATGACATACACGCAAATATGTGGATGGACATTTCATACAGTATATATAGTATCATACTGTTCTATACACACATATCATCTTGAAACCATTCCATGCTATGCCTGATTCGTATCAAATGTATATTATCAATTCAGTACATTTAGTAAAATTAAAACTGTAATAATACATGAATTATTCATCCCTATATTCATCCAATTAATTATATATCTTTAAAGTATCTACCATAGATTGACATGTTTAATGTGTCTTGTTACATGGACATTTATCTCTATACAACAACAATTCCTGGCTTCCAATGGAATGTATCTCTATACTAGAGAGTGTATACTTTTAGTCTCTTTTTTAAGTAATAAAGACAATTGAAATACACACAATTGAAAGCATATCAAACTTAGTATATTCCTGCACAACACTTTTTTTCAGGCTTAGTAGATGCGAACTACACTGTTACTAATTATGGAGTGACTGTTCCTGTTACTTGTACAGCTACAAATGATTCAACTTCAAATATTAACAAGTTAAGCTTTGTCCTGTCAAGACAGTATGTCGCATTAGATGACTCTAACATTTCCTCTGGAGAAACTACTGGTAATGCAACATCAAGAACTATTGAATTCATGGTAGATCATGTCAGTGACGGTGATACACTGTACTGTCAGCTGAGAAATGGTACAAAGAGATATGCAGTATTTAATGTAACTATAGACCTCAATGGTGAGTAAAATAAATATAGTAGCCTACCATGTATCTCTAAAATAGATTGCAGGAATAATTGTAGCAATATATATTCATATCAAATAATGGATTAAATGTAAAGATGTAAATAAGCATAACATACAGTCATATATGTATTAAGATGTACTTGTAACAATTGAGTAGAACCGATTTATGAAAGTGATGAATGTGTTGTTATGTATTGATGTAAAAGGACTGCATCTAGCAACACGAATTAATTTTCTTATTGATTTATTTGAAAGGAGTAATAGACGTGTGGTTATGATGACGCCTTAATTCCAAATTTAGGTCTTGGTCAACTAATTACACACTACATATACAGTTCCACATTAGTGAGTACACTGACCCTATTGTTTTGGAATGGGCGATAAGTCATTTGAAGTCACTGGAAATCAAATTCTTAACTCAACTAGAATTAACGAACATATGTAAGAGGATATAACATACATGAAAAAACGAAAAGTACAGCTTGGATGAACTTCATACTTGTTACGCGTATTGACCGTAGTGAGTACAATAAATATTGTATTTGATTGATGTAAACAGCAGTTAAGAGAGATCAAAGTGTTCATATACATACGATAACGTCAAAAGTACAAAGTTTCGTGTATGGGTCCCCCATTAGTCAGTATATGAGCCATATTGGTAAGTAAGTCAATGCACCTGAAATTCTTAAAAGCTTACCAGTGTGAACAATAATTCCTAAATTATTTATTATTAAACTCTCTCTCTCTCTTACATCCGTTTCCCCCATAATTGAAAGGATTAGACGTTCGATACTCTAGTATGATCACCATTAAACTATTAAACTATTAAATCATTTTCATAAAATTGCTCTTCAAGTTTCGCATGTAGTGTTTTGAACCTTATAAATAACTGTACAAGTTACTGATTGAATTTTGGTGATGACCAATGATCAGTAATCAGTAAAGGGGAATATTATTCAAAAGCTGAGAACATCGGCATTTGTATGTAGGTCCACATTAGTCGGTGAAAGAATCATGTTGATCAAACATTGTAAGCATGGTAACTCGAATAGTACAGCTTAGTGGAACTTTATATTTGGTATTTCCCTTCCCCTCATCTTCATATAGAGTGTTTATTTCCCCGTAAGTAGGAATGAATATATTTAAAAACATTGTAAATGGATATGATTAATTCACAATTAATTATGAACTCCATGTTTGGTATGTAGGTCCATATTAGCCAGTTTAAGCACCTTGTTGATCAATTGAAGTCAGCCGTGGGAAATTCTTAAAAATATAGTGTTAACTTAATATTCACAACGCAACAATATAATGTTGAAGTCGTGGTAATCCATCATAAAACACTATTTTGACGAATGAACCGTAAAAGTATTTGTTATCTTTTGTCGAGGACGCGTACGATTATGAAGCAAATATTATGATTAATTACTGTAGCTTGGTTAGAAGATTTTCCACTAATCATGTCAACTACTGTGACCTACCATATCCTCAAGTAGCTTGTAATTTTAACATTCAGCAATTATGTATGTACCTTTCAGATCTCCCTGTCTTATCATCTCCTCCAAAAGAAGAATATAATAAAAGCATTTCATCAATCACCATCAGTTGGTCAGCTTGGAATCAGTCTACTGATCAAGGAGACACTCCACTGGTTGGGTACTTGCCATACTATAAGCTCATGTCGGAAGAAGAGTGGATACCTGGTATAAATGGTACTATGGAGACCCTAACTTTCACCTTCATCAGTCTCTATTCAGGTACAACTTATTCATTCAGTGTAGCAGCAGTGAGGGAGGGAGAAGGAGGCGAAGGTCCAAAGAGTCCAGAACTGACGGTTACAACTGTTTGTGCAGGTATATCAGCAGATATTACACGCATCACATTGTATTTAGATGACTATTGTTAATTTATCTATTTTCTCCTTTCATTTGAGGCACGTATCAAAACACTACTCATTACACAAATTATTGATTGCCTCGCTATATTTCATACTAAATTCAAGTCCAAAAAGTGAATGTTACAACTATATGTACATATACACCAGGACAGAACTCATTGCATTTGATGATTCTTTGTTATTACTATCGTTTTTATTCGATATTTATTGTAGGAAGTAAGTAACCATTGCAATCAAGTTGGTCTGTATGTGTATGTATGTATGTATATGTGATATACCTTGGTGGTAAACACGATGTATTAAGAAGGGCATCATGTACACAGTTATAGTTATAGTTACAGTTATTTTACGACGCTAAGCTGCCACATATGTACATGTGAGAAAGCCGAAGTGGCTTGTAACTTACACTTCATGTCGGGTGGCATTTTACATCCAGACTTCCAACTGGCCTCACTCCGATACTTAACGCTAAGCACCAATCAGTACGGCAGTAGGTCACTTTTTAAAGTCTTGGCAATGACTCGTCCAGGAACTGAACCCCGAACCTCCCGGCTGCATGGCGGGCGCTCTAGCCACTAGGCCACACAGTCTCATACTTGACATGTGCATGCTCATATTGAGTTATATGCGCATGTTCATTTTGATGGAAGTCGATGATCATTGAAGGTCAGTAGAGGTAAATATTAAAAATATTAAAAACCTAATACTTTAACAGGTAGAGCATGTATGAATATCTTAGTTGGTATATATGTCCGCTTTATACGGTACAAACCAAGTATATTCCAATTATCGTCATTTCATGCGAAAATACTGCTAATTAGATTATAAAATAGCAGAAATATTTTAATTGTGGCACATCCATGCAGTTGTGTATTCTGGTTTCTTTTGTATCAAAGAGAAAACGATTTGCAGAAAACATTTTTGCATTCATTTGTACTTTCAAATAATGTGAAGGTCAATGCAGTGTATGAGTCAGTACATCAAACTAA
>WXZC020000284.1:0-13222 GCA_011317855.2 Paelopatides confundens
GGATTAAACTATCATGAAAGAACACATACAGGAGAAAAGCCTTTTCAATGTAGTTACTGTGACAAATCATTTATTCAAATTGGAACTTTAAAAGGACATGAAAGAACACAGCAGAAATGCCTTATCAATGTAGACACTGTGATACATCATTTACTCAAAGGATTGGTCTAATGGATCATGAAAGAACACATACAGGAGAAAAGCCATATCAATGTAGTTCCTGTGAGAAATCATTTACTTCAAGTGGGCAACTGAAGGAACATGAAAGAATACATACTGGAGAAAAGCTTCATCAATGTAGCTACTGTGACAAATCACTTATTCAAAGTGGAGGATTTAAGGATCATCATGATAGAACACATACAATGCCTTCCAATGTAGTCACTGTGAAAAATCATTTACTCAAAGGGAATGATTAAAGGATCATGAAAGAGCACATACAGGAGAGAAACCTTTTCAATGTAGTTACTATGACCAATCATTTACTCAAAGTATGCGATTGAAGGAACATGAAAGAATACATACTGGAGAAAAGCCTTATCAAATGTAGCTACTGTGACAAATCACTTATTCAAGTTTGGAGGATTTAAGGATCATCATGAAAGAACACATACAGCCTTCAGTGTAGTCACTGTGAAAAATAATTTACTCAAAGGGCATGATTAAAGGATCATGAAAGAACACATACTGGAGAAAAGCCTTATCAATGTAGCTACTGTGACAAATCATTTATTCAAAGTTCAGATTTGAGATATCATGAAAGAACCACATACAGCAGAGAAACCTCATCAATTTAGTTACTGTGACAAATCATTTATTCAAAGTTCAGATTTGAGATATCATGAAAGAATACATACAGGAGAGAAGCATTTTCAATGTAGCGAATGTGACAAATCGTTTTCTCATGTTAGAAAACTGAAGAATCATGAGAAAACACACGCAGATGAGAAGCGTAAATAAATGCAAGTATAGTGACAATGTGTTTTAATATCTTTATTGTACATAATAGATTAGTTTAGTTTCAGTTATCTTACGACGCTAAGCTGCCACATATACATGTGGGAAGCCGAAGTGGCTTGTAACTTGCACTTCACATCGGGTGGAATTTTTACATCCAGACATCCAACTGGCCCCACTCTGATACTTTAACGCTGAGCATCCAGCAGTACAGCAGTAGGGCCCTTTTTAAAGTCTTGGCAATGACTCAACCAGGAATGAAACTCCCAACCTCCTGGCTGCAAGGCAGATTTTTTAGCACTGATGGGTGTTTCCATAGGGTAAAAAGAAGGCTTCCCGTCAATTATTCGTCCCCTCACACCTTGAGGATGGTACTGTCACTGCCCCACCCCGAAATATTGGCCTGACGCCTATGCATATTGGGTTACCTTCACATATACGCTCCCAGTCCTGCTGTGCTAAATAACTAACACTGCAATTGCCAAAGAATACACACATTACAGTACAGGCTTGCATAGCGGGGTTGGGAAACAAATTCGCGTATTGTCATTGGTTGATTTTGAAACTGTTCCAAGGGATCAATCAATGGGATAGTTTAAGAGTTTGACATAAGACACCAACTAATTCACACTGACATGACCAACTATTTCACATGGCGTAATAAAACGAACCGTAAAATAATTGACACTGCGTAACAAAACAGTCAACCAAATAATTCAGACTGCGTAATAATACAAATGACCAAATGATTTGCACGGCGTAATAAAACAAACATCAAAATTATTTGTACGCGGAAATAAAAGTTTACACGATCAATATCTTACGGCCGACTAAATATTGACACCACAAACAAAGATGTACACGGAATAATATTTGATATTTTGATATAATTTTCACTGCGGTATAAATTGCCACCGCCATAGATTGGTACAAAAGTTGCACCATAGTGGTGTTACATTCAAATATATAGGAAAGTGGGGTAAATTGGCACCCTTAACTTACAAAATAAAGTACCCTGATAGGCTAAGCATCGACTTCAATTTTATAGTTGTAAATAGGTTTTGTCATTGCAAATATGTTACTGAATATATTTAAGATATAGCCTGTCCTATATAAGCTGGACAAAATGGACCTCATGGGTGGGGAAAACGGGCAATGACCGAATCACAGAAGTGAGCTTGAATTTCTTCATCCAAACATTTTTTATTTCAAAGAAACGAACAACACTTAACAAAATGCATAGGAGTCGGGGTCATACATCCCCACCTCCATCCTCTTCAACAAAAAAATACATTTTATTGAACAACTGGCCCTAACAAATCTGGCAACCATCTTTAAAAATTGACCAATACAAAGTGGCACCCTTTAGATGGATAAGGACCTAATTGGCCTCACCCCACCCTCACAGGTTTCCAATTTACCTTCAAACTCCGGTAGACTAAAACCTGGCATATGTTAACGTGAACTGCTGCATTGAACATCATTAATGTATTGAAACCTTGTGATTTGTTTAGGAGAGTTATTGTTTAATTGTACTCACAAACAACACACACAAAATCTTCGCCAATAGTTTCAACACTGGCACACTTGTCGTGTGCCGATTCTTTGCATGCACTGCATTGAATCCAGTCGTCATCGGGTGTGTCACTATACAGCTTGGAACAATAAACGCATGACCAATCGTCTTGGATCTCGGTAGGTGGTTGGTCTTTCGATGGGTTTTTCAGGACTTTCTTTTGCTTTTTAGTTGTTTTAGGCTTAGATATTGATTCCAGTCTGAGGCACGCATTTGCCACAGGACTATTTTTCTTGTCTGGCGTTTTTTTGCCTCCGTTCCTCCCCATCCATCTCTTCTTTTTCGCGTCAGTTTCAACTTTCTTATTTTCTGAATCTTCCAACATTGTTTTGTAAGCACTGCTTGTCAACACTGCAGCGCGCTCCCCCTTGTTCTTGCATTTCTCCACTCGATCAACCTTTGTTGTTTTTGGAGGAGGTTATATATTGATTGGTAATACGAAATTGATGGTTGGACAATCATAGCTAGGCATGTCTGTCGACCTGTTGAGCACGTGAATTTCATCATCAGTGAATATGTCTATTTGCGGATATACTGTAGCTCCTGTGACGTATGTACAGCTGATGTTCACCTAGGGATCAAATGCAGTAGCTCTATATCCTTAGGATCATTATGTACATCAGCAGCGACCTGAACGCGATTCACAGGAAATGTTTTTGGAGGCCTGGAATTCTTTCCTATGTTGCCACTTCCATCGACAGTGACGTTGTAAATCACTCTGAGGATTGACAACAGTTGATTCAGGTTGCTGTTTCGTTTGGATCGTCGTAGTTTCGGTTGCACAGCGCTGCTGTGGTAAGTTTCTGTCTTTAGTCTCAAGTTGTTGTTTGTGGTTTATAGGACTGTGGTCTGTCAGTGACTTCTGCTGAAGTGACCTTGTGCTCTTCTAATATGTTGCTCTTCGTGGGATGTATTCCGGTTTTTTTCTGTACCAGTTTCCAGATTGTAGAATGTTGATAAGGGTTTCATGAAAGATACGTCAAGTGGTTGCATACGATGTGAGCAGTGCGGTGGAAGAAACAACAGAACCACGCCATTGTCTCTAGCCAGGATAATGGCATCAAAATAATTGGTGTGAATAAATATCCACATCATAAATATTGGTCGCTGCATCCATCCAGACTTATGACACTAGAAAATAGATGAAAGCTCCCCAGCATACATGTGTGGGGCCTGTGGGCCCCAACTGGGTTACTTCGTGAGTCCCAATTGCGCCCACAACGTTTTGTCCATCTGGCCTGGGTGGGCCCAATTGGACTAACCACATGGGACCTAATTTGGCTATCAACAACCTAATGTAAAAACTTGGATTAGGTCTGGGTATTTCATGGGACCAAGTGTGTTTTAAGTGGGCCTTATGTGGGCTATATTTGGGCTTCATATAAACCAATATGTAAACGTCCCAAAGTGAGTATATTTTATGGATGACATGTGAGCTATAGTTGAATTGAACTATAGGATTGTGGAAAACAAAATGTCTCAATGATAGAAGGATGTGCAGGAAATTGACACATATATCTGAACTATTAACTTAATAACAGATTTTGTTAAATTCAACATTCATAAACAATCAAATTACGAATACGGTGCAAGTATCTTACAAATACCGAGATAATTGTCACCAAAAGAAAGATTTAACAAAATTCATTTAAAAGCCATAAAGTTACAGCATAATATAGTATCAGCACTAGTAGCCATTTGACGAAATTTTATATCCCATTGCTTAACCTTCTCAAACAACCTCGCGGCTTATATGAAAACTCCTTTGGCAAAACTGATGAAATGACACTAAATGTTTAAATTCAGTTTCCCAGATAATGTGAAGTTTACCCCATACATTCCATTAGAAAGTTAATCCATGGTTTCATCCTTTTGTCATGACTGTAAGTTTCTTGTTTCCACCAATGTACATGCCTGTGTGTGTGTTATGCTATATCATATAGACTAGTACTGTATAGTGGAGAATTATGTGCTATAGTCACAATACACACATGGCTATAGGCTAGCACAATTGGTCACGTGTCAATAACAACTGCCATTGAGGTATCAATGTCATTGAATCCATAACAAGTGACACAATTATACGCTTGCGTAATGCTAACAGTTATTTTCCTCTTAGGTGATAGACCCACTTCAAATCCGCCTGAAAGACTACAGAGAAAAACTTTTCATTAAATTGTTGGATTATTCGTATAATTTATACTGTAACATTCAGTTAGAGTTTCACACTAAAATATTTGCCCAACTTGGACCCATGCAGGCATATAGCCCGGCAGTGATATTTAAGATCACACTACTCTTCCGATAGGATACGTCGTGATTGGTCGGTTAATAGCGTGCAATCGGGTATGTGGGCGTTAACGAAACACTTTTGTGTTGCCTCTCAAGTCTCATATCAAGAGTAAATGTCTCGGCTCATGTATTATGATATGGAACGATGAAAAGAGCCTGAACTTATAGTTGTAAGGCATTTTCTGGTAAATAATTCGTAACATTTTCTTAATCATACATCTTCGTCAATATATTGTTAGGTGGTAGTACTAGTAGTAATAGTAGTTTCGAGTCCTAGGCCTAAATATCCTCTTCTATTATATATTAATTTCTTAGTCCTAGCTGGTGGTAAGATTAATATTGATAAGATTAAGATCTTATTGATGGGTGTACTGTAGTGTATGATATCTGGTATTACTCATAACACTAGTTAGTGGCATAGGCTAGACATGCACTAAGGCCAGGATAAGCCGCAATGCTAGCATTGAAGACCCTCCAACTAGATTAGTATTAGTAAGGGTAGTAAAAAACGCCCACATGCCCGATTGCACAATATTAACCGACCAATCACGACGTCACATATCGGAAGAGTAGTGTGGTCTCAAATATCGCAGCCCGGCAGAAGTCCACCGTAAACACTCAAACAGACTCAACTATTGTTTCCGCGACAAACAGAATAAAATTGATCCAAATAAGTATTAAATAATCAACTTACGTTCTTTTATTATGTTCATGGTTCTGCCCACTTAGGGCCCACGTGGAACCCATCAATTATCCCACCCAGACCCCTAAGCTAGCCCACATAAGCCAATTCAACCAGGCAAAACCCAAATGAGCCATACTTGGGCTTGCTGATTGGGTCCAATGGTCACCGGCACTCTTGCATATCTCAACAGTAGCCTGCCTAACTTGACCATGTTCCGAGGATGTTAATGATCCAACTTGACGTCGTTCCTTCTTGGCAAGTATTCTGGATGATCTGTACAGTGGTCATATGCCAGTCTCATCGACATTGTAAATATTATTTGGTGGAAAGTTATTTTTCTGCATTAGTTTTGTCGAGTAGATCGAAAAGTGTTCTATTGTTATAATGCTCAAAGTGGTGTTGCGCTTCATAAATCATAGTTAGCGATAGGCAGCGTGCAGATATATCACTTGTGTATTCGCGTCGCAAGCGACTTTGAAGATTTTCGCAAGCGAAACAAGTTTGAAAGTAAGATAACTTGAGATGAACATATAAATAGTTATACACAATTATTACAGATATTAAATAAATTTTGTATACAAAAATAAACATAATTAACATCTAACATGATTATATAAAAATTATAAGCATATAATTAACATCTAAAATGTATCGTATTCTGCCAGAATGGGTGATGGGATCACCGACCCTGGCCTGTGTGTCACCAATTCGATTTCGCCACAACACGAGAAAAAGATTCTCCTAACCTGGGTAGTTTGAGTTATTTTCCCCATAATTATGTTGGTTATCTGATAAATGAGGGACGAGGGTATTGTTATTTTTAAGGTACAGTGTATGGT
This sequence comes from Paelopatides confundens, assembly GCA_011317855.2. NCBI lineage: Eukaryota > Metazoa > Echinodermata > Holothuroidea > Aspidochirotida > Synallactidae > Paelopatides > Paelopatides confundens. Next base: position 6,350 of record WXZC020000284.1, read on the forward strand.
CATGTAATGGCTAGTTAAGTATATACAGACAGTACTTGGTGGATTATCATACGGCATCCTTTGTTGTGCAGTTGAATGTGACGAATTGAAGTTGTAACTATGTGGAGTTATTATATTAGGCTATGACAATTGTTGCCATGTGTTGCTGTATGATTGTGTGGTAGGGCTCTAGCAGTTGGCCATTGTGTTTGTATAGGAGCATTTCATAATCATAGTGTTAAACTTAAGTGATATGTCATAAGGCAAAATATTCCTTCATTAAACCTGGTCCAACATGATTTATTGAGCCTCTTACTTCCTCACAATTAATGACTCCCCAGAGTATTACCTTACAAAACACTAAGCTGTGTAACACATGCATGTCTGCGTCATATTCCAAACTAGAAATAAGGAGAAACATCACGTAACAATATAGACAATGGCCTACTGTATTTTATCTCTGAATCAGCCACATTGGAAGAAGCTGAGTAAACAGTACCGTCGAGGCAAGGTAGCTCAAGGTGATACGGCAAGTCTGGTTGGAGGTTTTATTACAGCACTTTTTGCACGAAAACTGCGGTATCGGGTACGAGGGAAAATGCAGGAGAGATACGCGTAATGTTGTCAAAAAATTGTATTTTAAATGTGGTTTACTTTTAAGAATATAATTGCTTTTGTGTATAATTTATAGAAGTGTATTGAGTTTGGATTACTATTGTGTTGCCTTTTGTGAGTGAGAAGTCTCTATAATATGTCTGGCCTTAAAGTGGTGGCACCATACTTACTATTTCTGACAATATAATCAGCATCCACATGTTTCCCCAAGTGCAAGAAAACAATATTATTTAATTTTGTAAAATGTAGACCTATAGGTAGGGACTTCGTTCTCACGGACTCTGCTGTCGTATACAGTGAACAGTTATACTATTTTCATTATTTTGAAGATAGTTCGAAGGACTTATCGTTATAGCAGTGCGAATAAATTTGACCGCAGTTACAAGCGAATTTCATTCTCTTGTATTTTTTATTTATAAATATCATAAGTTACAGGCTATAGGCATACGACCTGGTTTGCACTAAATGCAGGTCTATGTTAGTCGTCGCAGTGTACGACAAGACTAGAGTACCGTACCGGATAAGTGAAGCTGATGTGTACATCAATCCACTATTATTACTAGTACTATTGTTATATAGGTTTGATTGAAGGCCAACCGCACCGATTGCGATTTATTAGTACTACTAAACTAATTCATCTCTGACCCAACTATCACCATATTCATCAGGAAAACTCTTCATCTCGTCATTTTCATTGACAATCGTACTACAGTTAGTGTACCTAATACATATATGTATATATGAAATCGACAGAAGATAATTTTCTAATCCAAGTCACGTGACTAACATTTCATCACGGTAAACTAGCGATAAATCACTTAATTGTCAACAAAATGATAACAAACATGTAGTAACTCGTTCAATAGTGTTATTCCACACAGACGGATACACGACAGGATACATTCACGTGTCTTACCATTTAGACGACCACTATGTGTACAGATTTACACTACGTTTATTTAAGTTACACCAATGACTTCATCAGTCAGAAAAACGGGCTTATTTTCCCGGGCTGAACTGGATATAACAAGGGCTGACGAAGTAAATGAGTCTTATTTGACACCGCCACTTTAAGCTTTTGTTGCAGCAGTTGAACAGACTATCGCGCAATGTCTAGAGTGACTAGGAACATAATCAAATGTGACCAGCATAATGAACTCGATCACTTGGTCAATGATATTTTTTAGTTGGTATTGATTTTGAACCATATTGATAATTCATTTTGAGTTATATTTATGAGTTATCACGAGCATTAATGTTTTGAATGTATTTACCGACTGTAGTCTAGCGGTTAAAGCATCCGTCATGCAGCCGGGAGGTTGGGAGTTCGATTCATGACCGAGTCATTGCCAAGACTTAAAAAACGAGACTTACTGATGTGGGCTCAGCGTTAAAATATTAGAGTGGGCCAGTTGGTGTTTGGATGTAAAAACACCCTCATAGTTCGGCAATGTTTCATATGAGCTACTGATGGGATGTGTATATGAGGTGCGTGCCTAACAAACGACTCTCCTATACTCTCCTGTGCGTTTTACAAATATCGAATATTATTATTTCTATATATGTACCATGATTTTCATTATATATGCCATATTACGGAGTTTGTAAATAAAGTCAGTCGTTGTTTCAAGTAAGAAAACTCTTACACACTCATTTTATAACTTGTGAGGTCGAAGCGAATGACCCTTAATCCGGTAATTTTCTCCCCGCCGCATGCGGGTTCGCTTCAGTAAAATACAATCAAGCGTAAAATTGCTTCTGTCAGTAACCAGGGATCAAACTGTGATACATTAACACTTTAAATAGTTTGATTATTATTAACCCGTTCATTCAGCGTTCGTTAATTTCACACTAGAATCAAGAGGAAGTCCAGTTTCATAACACGTGTAGTGAGTGTTTATTGTAAACAAGTAATGCCGTGCAATGGTTAAGGAGGATGATGCATTTCCAACACTGGGACAGTGAATATATCATGTGTGGAACAACACTTGCGAGAAGTGGGGCGGGTCTCCGATCCGACATAGGCACATTATATTTACAATTGACATGTGACCACTGAGAGTCTTGTCATTCCTTTAGTGTAGCATATTTGTTCAAATCCAGCACTCTTTGCCAAAGAGTTGTCTTCGGTATGTCATATTGTTGGCTGGCCTCTGCCCCATCTCTCAGTTTTGATACAGCAGAAATGACATTCACCATCGACTCTCTAACTCCCCCCTCCGGTTATCCCAAGTATTCCTCTCCTCTTTTACATTATTAAGATTATCCTACAATAAGAACATACATATAACACAGTTGATATATAGACTACAGCTCGGTGGCTTTACCATAGCTAAAATACGAACATGATGCCACCGGGGTAAAAGGACAACGTTGGGAGATGAAATTACATGTTCCGTTCTAGACCCATCACAAGAGTTCCGTTTTCCCCACGTCAATGTTTATGTACAAATTAGTACCTGGGTGCCGACGTTATTTGTTTGTACAAGTATCACTGATAAACTGAAAAGTATACTTTCTAACTGAGAAAAACAATGAAAAATGCTTACCACAGATCAGACAGTCTTCGTTTTTAGCTCATACCAGCTTGAGCTTATATTGTCGCAAGGCGTATATATCTATCTATCTATCCATCTGTCTGTTCACAATTGGCAAATTGCTTCTTCTCATACATTGCTTCATGGATTTTTATGAACGTTGGACACAATGTAGTGGTCCATTTGGTAGTGGTCCATTTGGTGCGTTTGGGAATTAAGGGCCATTTGGGCCCATTGTTAGAAAACATGCAAACTACTACTCCTATGGTCTTACATGGATTTTTGTAACAAATGATCAAATTATTGACAAGTAGTGGTCCATTTGGGGTGTTTGAGAATTAAGGGCCATTTGGGCCCCATTGTTAGAAAACATGCAAAATACTGCTCATATGGTCTTGCATGGATTTTTGCAACAAATGATCAAATTATTAATGACAAGTAGTGATCCATTTGGGGTGTTTGGGAATTAAGGGCCAATTGGGCCCATTGTTAGAAAATATGCAAAATGCTGCTCCTATGGTCTTACGTGGATTTTTGCAACAAATGGTATGAGCACCTGCACCATCAGTGCTCTAGTTTAACCGGTTTCAGAACAAGGTTGTTTTCAAGAGATTTCTGACAAATTTTGGAAGGAAGCTCGTGTAGGGATGAACGCGGGGCTTTGTGGCAGGCTTTCGTTTTCGAGATATAATAGGGGTTCTGTTTTACCTGAAGTTACTACACTTTCACCGGTAAAAGTAAGAACATTCGGAATCGGAAACGACAATTCGACAGAAGAGTTACAGCATGCCGATTTTGGCAGAGAAATTGCGTTGGTGTTAGTCTAGCTGTTCGCACTTAATGTAGTGCTTGACAAAGTTAGTTTCATTGGTAGCTAAATGTATCGAGATGACCACAAATAACGTACAAATAAATTACACCAACTTGAAGTAATCTTATGTGGAAGTATATTGTGAATATCCTAATAAAACAGCTAACCACATTAAATGTGGATCAGAAATTGACCCAATGATCCCTTCGTTGTCTCTTGCGGACAAGTGAAACATATTGTTGAAAGGCTAAGACAAACACTAGGATCTTCTGCGTGACGTGCGTGAATTGTTTGTACAAATAATACATAAGAATGCAGAAGTTAACTTATCATAGTTCATACTGTACAATTATCCTACTGTTTTGTATAATTGTACAGTACAGTATGTCATGATGGGCAGTTACAATAAAACAAATTGATTATGTAAACTGGCATTCATTACAGTAACAACATACAGGGGAAGCGACCACGGGGAGGGGGTGTTGGTGAGTCATCTGACGTTAGTGATTCCCCTGGTTATGGACCATATGTTTGGTTTCAATCGTGGTGTCGCTTATTTGTATTTTCTCATATAGTGAAAACTATATATGCAAATGCATATTCTCGCTTTATAATCTCAGCGGTGTAATTCCCCTTCCTTTTGTCGAAGGGTTTGTGGGTAATTGAGGGTCATTTCTGGTCGTACTTAAATCGACCTGCTGAGCTTTAGAGATATTGAGTTTCGCATTATGAAGTTTAGACATTTTCGTTAAAGTTTATGCTTCCATGTAATCTTCCAGTTTACGGTAGTATGTGATCAATGGAAACCATGCAGTTAGAGGGTAGTTTGATCTTAAAGTGCTTTGCGCAACTTTACCATACACACAAACCGACTTCTCGTATTTGTCAAGGCTTTCTAGAGTTGAGTAATTCAGATCGTTTCGGTTCAGCGGGGAATTTTAACATTTACCCAGTACTGAGTCAATGGCCGAGGGGTGGCGTTGGAATTTGGCAATGCCTTCCCAACCTGATATTTTTTATAATATACTGATGTGCTACGTGATATTTTGTCAGCTTTTTATCTTTTTTTATAATGTAGCCATATATGCTACTTGGTTTTGACAACATTTGTTCCATGGGTTAGATGGGGTAAATTCAACCGGCGGGGTGTGGGGTTCAGGGCACTGTGGTCCAGCCCAAAACCCTGGGAAACAGCAGTGAGAAACGATTATATTATATCAGTTGATGGGGTGAAAGCATATATCACTAGCCCATATACTACAATAACAGACCTGTACATACATGGATGGCTCTGGCCTATATTGCCAACACCCTTAGACACAATAATATTATTTTGTGCAGTATGAATATTGTGGTACCTCCATTTTTCACTTTCTTTGTAGCTAGCATAGAATTTATTCCTGCCAAAATTAAAGAGTATGATATGGTGTAGGCTACTTATCTAGTAAATGTAACAGCGACAGGCGGCTTGACGTTTCCATGTATGCCATCAGCGGGACTAAGATTGAAACATACAGGCCCGCCTGTCGCCTAGTTGGTCATATGGTCTAGTTTCAAGTGCGCCTTGTGCTCCTCGTCAAGAATTAACAACATTGTATGAGCTTTAAAAATGTGCTTATTCAGTAATATAATTAGTTTATTTGGTGAAATATACGACGGACAATCAAAAACTGCAAAACGTAACGTATATAGCCTATATGTAGTTAGAGTGATCATGTCCGGTATGTTCCACTTTTTGTTCTTGATTCACGAATCTATGAGGTGCGTGAAGCAACCAGGGTTGGCACTCTACATTTTCGGATTTCACCAGACCGTTAATAAAAAATCACCAGATTTAGCAAAAAATCGCTAAAAATCACCAGAATTTTTGTAATACACTTTTATCAATAACAGCACACATAAACGTAAACAACAACGCCTCCATATGAAAATAATACTACTGAAAAATTGAATTATAGAAGTATGGAAAATTACTAGGTTATTTCCGGTGTTACTGCATGATAAGGAAAACATTTCTTTCATTGCTCATATCAGGGGTGGGCAATTATTTTTCTGGAGGGCCAAATTAGAAACCCAGATTGTTGCAGAGGGTCAAATAAATGTTGTCATGCCGTACCTTCTAAAATTATCACCTGATACAATTATAGAAAACATACAACGCACTTAGTTTCAACATTTATTTAAAATCAATCTTTCAATACTATGTTCACTTGTTGAAGTTATTCAGCACAGTTTAGTTGTCACTTTTGTCAAACATCACATCAATGTCAACTGTGACAAGAAGGCACCGTGCACGCACACGCTCGATTTCAAAATAAAAGCTAAGGCGTTTCAAAGTAAGATACAAATTCGGTTACTTAAATTTATTTAATTACTAATGTATTGGTCTCGTTCGTAAACTAGTGCAGACCTTCAGAGGGCCACTTAAAACCACAAGGCGGGACGGATCCGGCCCGCGGGCCGTATGATGCCCGGGTCTGCTCTAAATTCTTAGTATCGATTAGCAATTAAGCATTGACTCGGCGAGAAGTTGATTGTGTCTTACGCGTCACGGCGGCAGCATGCATGTACGTGCGGATGTGTACATATTAGGAGATGTGATACATTGCGCATATTACTGGTCTCATTTCTCCCCGGTTAGGCCTAACTTGCTGAAGCGCCCGAAGGGCGGAAGAAGTTTATACGAGGCATACATACATACATTACGCGCTGTCAATCGCAGTAATCACGTTCCTTTGACGTTATCCACTGCGGATGAGCGTGTTAAATCCGACTTTAATGTGTATGTATTTACGCATTGTAAGTGAAAATTAATAAAAAAATAAAAACTAGAGCATCGATGATGCAAAACTCGCAATGCCAAAACTTGCCATAAGAAATTTGATGATTTGAAACATACTTTTTCAAGGTAGGAAAATAGAGAGGAAACAT
>WXZC020000285.1:0-13220 GCA_011317855.2 Paelopatides confundens
GTTCAAATGAATAGGGAATGATAATTTAATTGAAATGCGATTAAATGAATAGGGAATGATAATTTAATTGAAATGCGATTTGTTGATATGTGTGGGGCGCAAATGTGTGTAGGTATATGTCATAGTGGAGGGTAATAGAAGGGTTGTCCTTACAAATAATTGCAGATATCTCAATATATCTGAATAAGAATTTCCGATATATGAAATTATAATTGAGATATCTGAAATTCAATTTCATATACTGTATCTGAAAATGACGTGTTTGCTAGTGTACAAACATACATACAATACGTATCATATTGTGTTAGTACTAGTAGGTAGTATTACATCCTATTAAATTTAAGATATCTGAATTATAATTTTATATATCGTAATACGAATATCATATATCTGAAATTTCTAATTCAGAAGTTCAATTTAAAATATCCGAAATTCAGTTTCAGATATATCGAATTAATTTCAGATATCTGAAATTCAATTCAGATGTCTGAAATATTAATTGAGATATCTGAAATTTAATTTCAGATATCTAAAAATAAAGTGAGACATCTACAATTCTGGATTACATGAGCAAACGGATTTCCATGCTTGCGTCATGTGCATTAAATTGACAATGTAATATGGTAATATCGCGTTTGTTTTGACCTCAAAAAGATAAAATACTTTTCTTGGATTTTTGCCATGAATTTTATATACAGATGTCTATACAAAAACAGTTCTTGGCAGAGACATAGTTCGAGTGGTGAATTTAGTTGTCAAGCCATTTTACACATACACACACACACATACGCACACACACGCACGCTCACACGATTGATTCACCCCACACCCAAAATGGTTACGTCTAGCCCGTGCTTTTGTTTTACCATATGATATCCACAATAGCCCACAGTAACCAATCAACTTTCAGGTCAGTACCACCAGGGGTGTAAGGTGGGCAGCATTTCAACACTACAAGTCAATGAAGTACAATACCTCATCCCCTATACATTACATGTATAGGGATGAGATTATAGCACTCTACATGCATGCTGAACAGTGAATACAATCTCAATTTAGTCCAAATCCAAGTATGCTATATAGGGGCTGATGACATAATTACATTGATATAATCTCTATGCTAACAATATTAACAAGAATTACCACAAAACATCCATCCACTGACGGTTTATTAAAATCCTATTTGAAATACAGATGTAGTATTTTACTAAATATAGTGGAAAAATAAAAGCGGAACATCATATAGGCTTAGTCTATATTTTGCGTGATCATTATCAATGACATTATTTGCACCAAGCAAACTTTAATATTAATTTAGTTTTCACATAAAACATGATTTGCTTTCAATATTACATTAGCCGCCCCTCAAATAATTGAATAGTTTCTCAGAATATGTCTAATTATCATCTCAGACATTTTCAAATGAGAAAATAATTTGTTATATACAGTAGGGAAAGGCTGCAGGGCATATAACCTTTAATGTACATTTGCACAACTCTGTTTTGTAATATTCATTTCAATTGGTCTTATTATTATTTTTAAAATCTTTTTGTTTTATAACTGATCATGTTACATTATAAAGATTCATCAAATTAATAAAGTTCATGAGAGTAACACGTTGTTGCCATAGCAACAACAAATCACGGAAATAGATACATAGTTAATGACCTACCAACTCTAAGTCTGAAGATAACATCAATAATTATATTTAAAACAGCCGGTGTTTGTGTTTCATTAAGAAAATGATACAACACAATAGGGAATTTCCAACTAGCTATTTAATTTAATCATACAATACAATAAGGAACTTTCCATCAGTTTATTCATCTCAAGTATCTTTTCTATATTGTTTCTTACGAATTGGATTTTGTTCATGATCAAAATGGTGTAAATTAGTTGGTAATGGGGTCCACCAAAATTTAAGGCAGCTGGCTGCATTTTATTACTAAAACTACATAACGTTGACGAACAGAACCACTCTTTTGTTTTTACTCATTGTATAATTTCAAACGTACAACCGATATGACGTAATCCTTCTATGTCCAAATCGGGGAATTAGATTTCTCAATCAATAACAGTAACAATTTTTGCCCACTTTTTATATGCAAAGTAGACTCGGCCAATATTAATCCATGGAAGTGATATAAGCTAAATGCTACTTGTTGAATATTTGTTTAGACAAAACGTAATGTACTTTGAGCTACCGTGTTATACATATGGTATGACACTATGTACATTTGGTGTTCATGTACTTGAGTGAAGGGATACGTTATTTCTGCAAGCAGGCAGCCAGCTGAAGTTTAAAGTGGATGGGTGTGAAGTTAATGTACTTTGAGTTACCGTGTTATACATATAGTATGACACTAATGTAATAAGCTTACAACACTGTACATTTGGTGTTCATGTACTTGAGTGAAGGGAACGTTATTTCTGCAAGCACAACCAGCTGAAGTTTAAAGTGGATGGGTGTGTTCGTAATAGTAAATTCTCAGGCCCTAAAATACACATAAACATAATATAATATTAGTTTCTTGACTTACTATCACAACTGATGTTTAGAATCTTGACATCGCACCTTTCAAAACAATCACGAAGACGTAGCTTATATGCCTACCACACTTTCACCGGCAGATGCACCTAGCCTAGCCTACTCTGAATATAATAATCGAGTTGATATTGCAGTTCACGGCCGAGGGTAATACGTTACCTGTGTCTTTATTTATGATGAAGTGGCTTGGTCCTCTCTGACCAATATAAAACACAAAATTCATGCCTTTCTACAGCTATGTCTTTATTTTCGATGAAGTGATCGATCCTATCTGGCCATCATAAAACACAAATCACATGTCATTTATACAGGCGTGAACGTGACGTCTAAGAATATTGCTCAATTTATACCTCACAAATAAAAGTAATGAATTTCAGTAGTTTATATCTCAGCAGTAGCGGAACAATGTGAAGATGTGAATTAGACTAATCTATTATCTCCGTGTACTATTTTTAATTGCGAAAATAAGGCACTCTAAGTATTATGGCTCTGTAGTGTTGGTGTAACATCATCTAATAGTACCAAAAATAGGAACAGGGGGTAATAGCGGCACACAACAACGGGGAAAGGGTGCACGAAGCACGCAGTTTTACTTTAGGTTTATATTGGGTTTAATTAAATTCCTCCCTATAAGAATACGACTATATTACAGGTGTCAATTGCTATAATATTATATGCCCCAAATAAGAGGGGTCCAGGTAATACTACTACTATGAGTCCATTAAGTAAACATAGCCACCGTCGTATTGTCTAATGAAGGGCAGTCACGATAATAGTACTATAATATATATATGAACATATTGTCAGTACAAGTACATATAGCCTATGTATATACGGAGGTAGCCCAACCTACACTGTTACTTAATTGACCATGTGGCAGACTTCCCCTAATGTCCCAACTACTCTCATTACACGTCCTAATTCATATTTTCTTAACGTGAAAGATTAATCTTCCTAATAATAGTTTTGCTTCGGTCATCTTTCTTATACTTACCCTACTTATCCACGGCAGAAGACATCACACAATATAAAGGTGAAACCACTCCAGGAGGTGAATCCACTACCGAGGCTGGCGTCCCCACTACCACAGATGGTATGACAGACTCCACAAGTAAAGGTAAATTCCACCCTCAGATAAGAAACCACCACTGAAGCTATTATACAGTGATCAACCCAGAAGAGTGTTCATTAATTTAAAATCGTGATCGTTAACGTTTTATTCCATAAACGTAAATTCAGAAAAGAAATGTTAGACCCTGTGACAAATTTAAGAAACCAGAAATGCAAAAATGCATTTTGGTTTCGATGATGTAATATGCTCTTTTTTTTTAAAGAATGTAATATTTTATATTTGTGTACATTATATATGAATTTATGAAAAATAGTCCGCACTTTGCACATCCACATGTTAATATAGGCAATCTGTAGGATATATATATATTCCCTTCTTGCTTGAATCCACTTTAAAGTACGAACCTATATCATCGTACTTTTCCTTTCTGGGAGGAAATCGTAAACAATAGGCGTGGCATATAATCCTTCTCATAATATTACTTGTAGAATATTACCTAACATATGACAATAAACAACTTATGAGTCCATGGAGTCACCATAGCCACCGTCGTCACGTCTAATGGAGCGCGTTCATGATAATAGTACTAACATATATGATGAAAATATAAGTACAGGTACATATGACCACGTGACAAACGAATACAGCCACTTCCCCTAATTTCACTACCCCACTCATTCACATGTCCTAATTTTCCATCTCTTAACGTGGTGAGAATAAATGAAAAAGATTAATCTTCCAAATAAAATGTTTGCTTCGGTCATCTTTCTTATACTTATCCTATTTTTTCACGACAGATGACATCACACAATCTAGAGGTGAAACCACTCCAATAGATGCATCCACTACTGCAGCTGACGCCACCACTGCTACATATGGTATGGCAGACTCCACCACTAAAGGTAAAAACCACCCTCAGATAGGAAACCACCACTCAGCTGACTTACAGTCAACAACCCAGAATGGTGTTCATTAATTTGAAATCGCGATAGTTAACTCATTATTCCATAAACGTAAATTCAGAAAAGAAATGTTTGACCCTGTGACGATATTAAGAAAACAGAAATGCAAAAATGTGGTGCTTTCCATGATATAATATGCTATTTTTTTTAAAGAATGAAACATTTTATATTTGTGTACAGTATATATGAATTGATGAAAAATATTTAGCACTTTGCACTTTTCAGATCCACATGTTAATATATGCAATCTGTCCGAGCTTCCCTTCTTTTGATATCATCATGTTTACAAGATTTTTACATTTTGACCTCTGCTGAACACAAATGACCCTGGACCTCCACCAAAAACAGTATGATTCTTGTACACTATGTGGCATTATCCTTTATCTTAAATAAACTTCGACCTCAACAAAAACAATAGACAATAACATGACTACATCATCCGGCTTTTCATTCTTCGTGACATATGACGGGTTCCGTATCAGTGACGGTTTTAGCAACTACAAACTGGTCAGCACAGGAGCCTGTATAACGGAGTAGCAGGTATGTTGTAAAATATTCCCTATAGTTAACCATGGGTAGGTTGTAAATCCTTATGAGCCAAATGTCGGCACTTTTGATTCAAGCCCCATATACTTTATAGGTAAGGGTATATTGAAAACAGTTACGACCGCGCGCAATTAACACAAAAAGACACAAGTTCCCATTTTGGAAATTAACATGGCCTCTTTTGGAATTAAAAATGTCCCTTATTTTAAATAAATAATGCACTTAGTGTTATGATTCCAAATATTTTCTCAAAATTTGACAAAATACGAAAAAGGTCTAAGGCATATGATATTTTCGCAATTGTCATCTGCAGTGGTTACACATGAGTATAACTGTAATAAAAACCTCTCCTACTGTAATGTGATATCCTGTGCAGTTGTTATTTTCTGTGCATATATCATGTTCTTTAAATACGTACCATGTGACGTTATACCTACATCTATAGAACCATTATATCTATGGAACCATTATATCGTTTCAAAGAGCTTGGAACGGCGCTCAAAACAAACTCCATCCAGTGATTTTATCATAGATTTTTGGAAGTGCCTCTCCAATATTGTGTCACCTAACACCTCCCCGTCTCCAAGATTTATAAGATATAAGGCCTTCGTGTCATTTAACGGGAAGCTCCGCCTCGAATATATAATGTGGTTTTGTTACTTACTTTACTGTCTTTATCATCTTCAATCATTATTAAGTGACATTCTCTCTTTTCATCACACATTTTTACGATATATATTTTTGGGGGAAATTATTTAAAAAATAATTTCAAGTTAAATATAACCCTTCTTTCTATTATGTCTGTCATATATTAGACAATCATTCAGACAATAAATTATTTCACTTAGTTCCATGTTCACATCTGTTTCAGGTATCAAACCAGGAATGTTTATTGACCAATCATGCATGTGTGCAACTACACAAAACTGTTAAAGTAACAATGGTTCATTATTTTGTATCACCGTCAACCCCATATTTTGCATTTATCACGAAGAATTGTTTAAAAGAGTTAAACGTTACAACTTTGTAGTAAAGCATTTAATCTTCAGTTTTGCAGATAACATAACTTGTATTCATCATTCCAGACACATATTTTCAGTGGTGTCCTACTAATCAAGTTTTCAACAGCTGTACATGTGAAGGCTCATGTGCTGTTCCTAATTGCACCACATCATGCAGTAATACACCAGGCTGTTTGTGTCCTGATGGGTTCTTGATGGACGGCGATGATTGTATACCTAGAGATAACTGTGGCTGCTACTTAGAGGAATCAGATGACGTCCTAGAGGTAATGGGTTATATTAAAAAAAAGCATATTGTTTTAATCTATACCATATTTATTGGTGTCAAACACTTTTCTTCAGATTATGCAAGATCTTTGTGATACCGATTAATATACTATTAGTTACATCAGAGGCAGACGTAACAAAGAGTTGGAACATATTTGAATCTTGCAATTAAACTACTCAACTCTTCTTATGTGGCTGAATAATATTTTTACATGGTTCATCCGTCTACATGTAGGCAGGGCCCCGGACAGGGCTCGCGTGTTAGCAAGTATTACCAAATATCACTCATCTTCATCTCAGTGCATTCCACATAATTGTTCTCCGTAGGAAGGTGCAGTGTACGTAAACTCTGTTTGTACTGAACGATGTTCCTGTAATAGTGGTCAGTTGAGTTGTGAGACCTACCAGTGCAGCCCTGATGCTAATTGTGAAGAGCAGGAAGGGTCATTACAGTGTTACTGTAACACTGGATACACGGGAGACGGGGTTCAATGTACTCTGGCTACTTCATCAGACTGTCATGGATTTATTGGTGACACATCGAATAGTATCCATCTTATACAACCAGCCGGGTGGACAAATGATCCCTTTCAAGTCACGTGTGACGTATCAGATGGAGGCGGTTGGTTGGTATGTATTTATTAATGTTGTTTATTCATATAGTCCTAACAGTAAAGGAAAGTCAACTTTGTTAAAGTTGTATTTTTTTCTCCGAATTAAAAGAGCAATTGGATTTACCTGCGGGGTAAGTTAACACATGTGTTATGTGTGACCTTGAATATATATGTCTATTCTACATCAAAGTACTTTTCGTTATTTGATCAGCTGTATGATTGATTGGAGGAATGCGTCTTCATTTTTCAAATGTTTCCCAAACAAAATTGCTACAAGTGAACATTATTTTGACAATATGGTCCCTTTAAATTAGAGTACTTAGCTGAATCTCAACAGCGAACGATATTTAATTAAAACACCACACATGTTTTAGTACGATATTAATATATTTATAATTGAATGACATTGTTGTAAAATAAATAAAGGCAGGAACTAGTTTTGATGACATCAAGACGTGGATTGAGATAAGTTTCCTTTTTTACCAATTTACATTTTCAATTGAACCAGATTAATTATGATGGTAAATTTCATCGATTGATGCGTATATTGTTTTTCCTTTCATTCTTACAAACTACCGACTGTATGGCCTATTGTTTAGAGCGCCCGCCATGCAACAGGGGGGGGGGGTTCTGGGTTCGATTTCTGACATTGACTAGACTTTAAAACGTGACCTACAGCTGTGCTGCTGGGTGCTCAGCGTTGAAGCATCTGAGTGGGGCCAGTTGGTGTCTGGATGTAAAAACACCCCATAACGGATTAAGTTATCGATGTGATATGTAGATGAGGCTGGCGTCTAACGGACGACTCTCATACTACCTTCTATAAGCGCTATGATACTACTTGTGAATAGCAATATTAACCCTTTAACGATAAGGATTTTTCTCCTGTAGGTCTTCTTTCATGTCCCTTTAATCCTATGCTTTTAATAAATTATTTATCACAGTAACTACATTGATAAGGATTTTTCTCCTGTAGGTCTTCTTTCATGTCCCTTTAATCCTATGCTTTTAATAAATGATTTATCACAGTAACTACATTGATAAGGATTTTTCACCTGTATGTGTTCTTTCATGTCCCTTTAATCCTATGCTTTTAATAAATGATTTATCATAGTAACTGGGTCAGTCCATGACAAATCAACATATGGGTTGGCAGGTCACCTCTTAGATTTGGCTGGAAATCATTTATATCATACCTCTATGCATATGATGAACACATGGAAAAAATTAGTGATCAACTCCAAGTAGTTTCAGAGATACGGCCTGTCAAAGTGTGACCCAAACCCCCTTTTTGCTCTCGCGAGATGCGTAGTTGAAGTTCTCGCGTTTTGGGAAAAAGGATATTCAGCTGAAAATTACTACCTAGCGTGACTTTCACCCAAATAAGCAGAATCTGGCCTCAGAAATACTGTATTTCATCTACATAAAAAGTTATGCGTTTCCCCAATACATGTTATCGTTTCATAAAATTTCATTTGTTTGATTTTCTCTCCTGAAACAATTACAGATCATTGAAACTTTTCATTTAATGGTGGCTTGGACTCAAAGTTGGTTCCGCAGAATAAAATCATGAAAATACCCATCGTACCGGTTGACCTTTCACCCCGTAGATGAATTCCGACAAATTTGACACTTACACCACCAATGCTTAAATACTTACTCTACACTGTCTCTCCAGTACTTCATGGTTAGTTTGAATTGTGAAATTGAGGTATTTTGCAAATTTCACAATTTTGACATATTTAGCTTAGCGTTGCATGTTTTCATCTTTTGCAGAGGATCATAAACTAAGAATCCAAGCTTTTACAACCATGAAACTTACAAATCTAAGTTAAATTTGTATGCAGATTAAAAAATGTGATCAGCTTTGATATATATGGGTGCATAGATTAATCTGGCGGTCAGCAGACAACATCCGGTGAATCAAATGCTTCAGCTACAACAAACCCGAAGTCCCGGCTCGTTTCAGCATGGATAATATGCAATACGTGGTAAAGGACAGGGTCTGCTGGTATTAAAAACCTGAAGCCCTGCCGCCAAGCTTTAACGTGAATAATATGCAATACTTTATAAAATAGCATCAAAAATCCAAAGCCCTGCAAACATTTCGACATGAAATACACACATCGGGGAAACACAAAAATATGCAACATTCAAAATATAATGAAAACCCTGTAAATATATTTCAGAAAAGCATAAAGAATGTTTCCTGTCTGAGGAGAAAACATATCAACAAGTATAATATAGTATAGTATAGAATAGTATAGTATATATACAACAGGCATAGTACAGTATAGTACTACGTAACACGATACATTTTGAAGCGACGCCCTAATTGGCGTCACTGTTCCCTATGATGTAAACATAGGACCTAAAAACGGAAAACATACATGTGCTCAAGATAAGAAATTTTTCTTCGGAAAATAACACTATTTAGAAAAAGGATACTTATTCGTAATTGGTTTGGTGTCGGAAGGAAAGTGAATCCAGTCCCGATCCAAAATAAAAGTCTCCAAAAGGAGGAAAATCCAACACAAACAAATTTAAACACTAGGGTAGCAATTTGAGTAGATAAGGGTGCCAGGTGGAGTTGTCTAGGTGCCCATTCTAGGGTGTTATTATTTAGCTAGTTTTGCTCTGACACGGTAGATCAGAGATGCATTAGTAGTGTTGAGACAGGTAAGTAAGGAGAAAAGTAAATACAATAGCATTTCAGGCAGTAGGCATAAAACATTGTGTCAAAAGAAGTATATCTCTCCTCTCCCCTCACCCCACCACAACCCACAAAAAGAGGGGTTGGGTCAAAATTTGACAGGCCATATCTCTGAAACTACTTGGAGTTGATCACTAATTTTTTCCATGTGTTCATTATACACATATATGTATGCTATAAACAATTTTCAGCCAAATCTGAGAAATTGCTTATTGTTTTTAGTTTTTATTCCCTTCTTCTTTGTCTTAGGTCATCGGAGCATTAGTGACCTGCCGTTGTATTGTTACACCAGCATACATCAGTGAATTCTTAGAAGCTGCATCTGCCGATGGACGGTCACTTCCTGACCCCAACAGGTGAGGTTTACTTAACTGTATCAGACCTGGAACATGACGAGAGGCCTCAAGATCATTTGGCTGTTTTGCAACATGAATTAATGCTGTCAAATGTCATTGCCAACTTCTGTTAAAAACAGATCTAACAAGACTGACTCTACATCATAAATGCATAACACTTGGGCAATATAATAATTTAGGCATGCTTTGAGGCAAACAAAGAACAAAGGAACAACAATGAGCTAAATATATATACATCCACGAATCGCTAGGGTTATGAATGAAAAGGATTTCAGTTCAAGAAAATTGTGTTAACATTTTAACTGGGTGTTTGAAAGCTGTTAACATCCTCTGACCAGAAGGCTGAAATATAGTTTATAAAGACTCTCTGTTCATCTTAAAATATGGACAGGCTTGTTTGGCCGCTACAGTGCTAGCTAAAGGCGCATTTACACAACCTGATTTTGTCGTGCGCGACAGTCGTTCACGACAAAATCGTTGCATGTGAATGAACTTAGAACATAATTTGAGTCGTGCACAACTTGACGCGCAAAGTAGAGCATATTACAAGACGCAATAAATCGCAGCGTGTAAATGGACTGTTGTGAGTCGCGCACGATCTACTGCGCGCCGTGGAATATTTTTAGGTTAGAACAAAATTACGTTTACACGCTACGACAAAATCGCATACGATATATAGCATATGATGTAGGGGTTTCAACATCAACGCATTTCACATCTTGAAAACTAAGGCAATTTCTAATCTAAAAAGCGAAGGGTGTGGACAAAAACCCTGGCTTACGGGAAGGAAAATTAGCCTCGATTTTTGTAATTATTACAAGAATTGACATGTAAAGGATGAAGATGAAGAAGTGCTATCAAATTATAAAACAATATAAAGCAAATTATCAACAAATAATAACAAACTATATTATTTTAAGAACAAATAAGGTATTGACTAGTACATGCATTGAACCAGTGACCTCATGAATACAAGTCATGTGCTCTACCAACTGAACTATCCAACCCTAAGCTTATGGATTTCACTATCAACCAGTTCTTATCCGGGCTGAATAAGCCACAATGCTCTGAATGCTGCGTGAAGCAAGAAGTATACAATAAATTTAACCGCTCCTGGTCCCTGCTGTTCATGTAAGAGCTGGAAGCCCCAAATCACACAACTACTAAACCACATTTAAATGACTTGGTGCGCAAACATGGTGAACTCTATTTGGCTCGATGTGGGTATATAAAAGATCAAACGAAATCATTATTGTGACTTAAATTGAAGCACTAAGAATGCAACTTGTCAGAGCTTATCTGCAACAACATGTTAGAACTTACTTCGGTCATATGGCTCCTGACAAATGATTGAAGACTGGACCCTACAGCATTTCAATTGTGCATCGCAATCATAATCTGTTCTGCATCCATGTTTGCCTTTGCATAGCTATTAGTTGTCTGACTCACTAAAGTTTAATTGGGATAGAGCCCAGTCTGGACCTTTATTCACAATAACTATTTGTGATGACAGGTGGTTTTGTCACTGCATAGTACGACATACAGGCGTAATGCATAGTCAGTTGCGGCATCACGGGCGGGAAGGAGACGGGAGGTGGGGGTTAGTCAGAGAAAATGAAGAAAAGTTTCCGGTAGCACGTTTTGAGTGACTTCTTTCTTACCCTTTTTGTGTCATATTGTATGTTTCTTCTTTCTGTCAAGTTCGATTTTCCAATTCGTTCAAGTTTGAGGAGAAAAGGCCGAGGGGAGGGTAATGTGAGGGGGGTTAATGTAACACTATTTTGAATCTAAACACCGAATAGACCCCCTCAAAAAATCTTTCCATTAAGATTGAAGACCTCTAAATCAGTCGGGGAATTTAGAATATGGACCTCCATGTCCCTACCTCTGGAATTATGCGTATCACTGATGCTAGCTATATAGAACAATTCCCGTATCATATTGTATGTTTTTAGCACTAATGGGCATTATCGATAGGTAACAAGCCTCAATTTGTCAGGAGGATTTCCGCTCAGTTCTTTGTCCCATTCACTCATTGGTGGCTGACACAGCCACTGGGCATACATAGCCAGTGTGTATAGGCCCCCATGGTTTTATCACCGCTATGAGTAGCAGTTTGTGAGAGTTCTTTCTCCAAAATTGTCAAAACCACCAGGTACATAACTTGCATTACTTAGACTACAAATCAAGGGCAGAAAAATGAACATTATACTGACATAATATCCTACATTTCTTTCGCCAAATGTTTTTTTCTCGGGTATTTCCGATCAATCTGGGGTTACTAGTTCGGCCATTTTGTTGTCACTGATTATTATGATACCAAGTGAAATCGTGACAAAAGTTGAACAGTGCTCAACTTTGCCCGACAGCCACATATCTTGTCGCGCGCGACAAATGTCAAATTGTCATTCACACGCTGCGACAAGTCGTGTGCGAACGATTTTGTCGTGACCGATAATTCCCCACGATAGAAAAAATGCCATTCACACGTACCGATAAAATTGCACACGACAAGACGTCATGTGACAAAATCGCAACCGATTTTGTCGTGTCGTGTAAATGCACCTTAAGTCACCCGTACTATAGAACATGGGTAAGAAGCCAAACGTGACGTCACCATTACCAATAATAATCCCATGTTCAGCTCCAATCCCCTTGTATATGGACTATGCTATGCGTGTGACCATGATGATGTTATGTCCGCATGCGGGGTATCATAATTGGGCGCAGAAGAAGTAGTACATTGGGAGCGGCTGTAGAACTCACAGGACCCATGCCTTTGTATCATGATTGTCCTTGGTTGGGTGTTAGAACTCACAGGACCCATACCTTTACATCACGATTGCCCTTGGTTGGGTGTTATAACTCATAGGACCCATGCCTTTGTATCACGATTGCCCTTGGTTGGGTGTTATAACTCACAGTACCCATGCCTTTGTATCATGATTACCCTTAGTTGGGTGTTAGAACTCATAGGACCCATGCCTTTGTATCATGATTGCCCTTGGTTGGGTGTTATAACTCACATGACCCATGCCTTTGCATCATGATTGCCCTTGGTTGGGTGTTAGAACTCACAGGACCCATACCTTTGTATCATGATTGCCCTTGGTTGGGTGT
>WXZC020000286.1:0-13208 GCA_011317855.2 Paelopatides confundens
AAAAGTAGTACCTATATTGTGTGTAAAGCGCCGAAATTCAAATTTAATTTATTCATAGATCGTTAATGATTCGGCGAGATTACGGGGTCAGAAGCTCAACTGTATTCATTCTTCTTTATAAATCGAAAATGATCGGCTTGTTTCCTGATTGTTTTTTATGTTTTTTTTTAAGAATAACACAGTAGCTTATCAAAGCAGATTTGCCGACTCCTTTATTGATGTCTCGTGGTGCGCCGACTCACGAGGATACAATATAAGCCTGTGCGACTATTCATTCTTGATTTACAAATTGAGAATGATCGGTTTGCCATTTGTGATCCACGTGTCACGCAGACTCACGGTTTATAATAACAACTGATGAGTTATTTATTGTGAACGGATGAATATAACCGGTGTGTGTGCGTATACTTTCCTTGTGATGGTAACAGACTGAACAACCATTAAAAGAAATTATATATATTACGTTTGTACGCACACGTTACTGAAATCCGCATGCAAACGTACAAATTGTTTTTGCACATTCAAACACATATCCGATTTTTAGCACATTATGCATCATAAAGAAATGATATAGCAGTATACCTCTTTCACATGTTCTCCCTTGGAATCCAGGTGCACAAATGCATTCTCCATTGATCTCATCACAAATGCCACCATT
The DNA here is from genome assembly GCA_011317855.2 of Paelopatides confundens. Taxonomy (NCBI): domain Eukaryota; kingdom Metazoa; phylum Echinodermata; class Holothuroidea; order Aspidochirotida; family Synallactidae; genus Paelopatides; species Paelopatides confundens. The sequence goes on from WXZC020000286.1 coordinate 659, forward strand.
ATAACAGTCGGGACAATTACCATTACATTCATTTGGACCCCATCTGTTGGCTGGACAAGCTGGTTCAGAAAAAAAGAAGACTCTTAAAATTAAATGACAATTAAATTAGGTTTCAGGGATTTAACTGAATAATAATAATAACACTTTCTTGTACCAATGGAAAAATATATACTCCGAAATATATAGTGTCCGAAATGGGTACATATATTTTTTGGGGCAACAGTGGTGGGGGGGGGGGTGTTTGAAAAATAAAATAGTGTTGGTTTTATGTTACTAGGGTCAGTGACATGAACATGATTTTAGTTCGAGCTGTTTAACCTCTATGGAATGTTCTATGGGGAGCGGTTATTCTTATTTGGCAAAATTAAGGATGCTAAATTTGCATGGGAGTAAATTTATATTCACAATCAAGGGTGTCAATAAGGTTCGACGACTGGTGGGGGCTGACATGTTTACATGACAAAAATATGTGATTGTCCCAACAAAGTTCGAAATTTCCAATCAACACCATAACTTCCAAAATAGCATGCCAATTCCTTTCTGACAAACCAGCCCAGAGGCAGGATTTTATCTCCGGAAGTGAACGGGGAACTATAACTTTGAGATGAAATGTTGTTCTGATCTGTGTCTGTGGCTAAAACGGATCCTGGTGGTTCTGATGTGAGGGGAAAGGACATCCACCCCCTTCTGAGAACAAAAAAAGGAATATTAAGGTCATATATCTACAAATGGGTGCCATACAGTACGACATTGTGCCAGGCAATACAAACTTAAGTAAAAAAACTGTTTTTAGGATCATATGGGTCCTCCTCAAAAAGGTACCGGGGTTCCAGCTTCAATTCTAGAGGGGGTGGGGGAGTGGGGAGTGTCAAGCCCCCAGATCTGTATTTCAAAACTGCATATACTACCATGGAAAACTGTATGATAGTAGTGATATGATATCTGTAAATATCGGTCAACGTATGGTACATCATTATATCAACTTTTAGGCTACTAAATGTCTCATAAATATCATATCAGAAATGGACATTCATCGAAGTTGTCTTAACTAACCAAAATGGCATCTCAAAATAATATGGCGATCATCATGTTATATTCCAATATATATATATAGTATTTGCTTAAACATCTTCAAGTAATATGATGTAAATAACATGTCTTACTAAATAAAAGCATGTCTAGACATATATGTCAACAGAACCACCATATTATGTTGGCGTTTACGATTATCATAATTAAAGGAGAAAATAAGGCCTTGTTTATTATAAGGCAAACACTTGTTGGAACTTTAAATAATTACAATAATTTAAGTAATTGGTAGGATATGTGGCATAGCCTACATACCTCCTTGTCTTAGTATAATCTCTTGAATGCGACATTCTGTCATTTGTTTCAATGATTTCAGGATACACATAACATTTCAGGACTCACAACAACTTTCACAAGAGAATATCATCACACAGGACAATATATTGAAGTATTATATCTCTCCTAATTGGCACCGTGTATCATCACAGGACCAAACCCAGACAGGGGTTTCATCGTGGGAGGGAGGTGTGTGTAACCCCACTCCGAAATACATTGCTGTCGTGCGAATCTTGCGGTTTGTCGGGAAACTCATGCCGCTATTGAGAAAATAATGCCATTTGTCGAGTAAGGTATCCCTGGTGTCGGAAACATATATAGTCTCATCGGTCGATTTTCTAAGCTATGGGATAGATTATCAGTCATACGGTTCATATTTGGGATTATTGACCCCCATACATTATTGACGGTCGGGCGAATCTGGCGTTTTGGAGGAAAATCATGTAGTTGGCGGGTAAAGCCGCACATTAGTCGGTTCGGTGATCATTCTAAGTTATTGGATACTATTATTGGATTCATAGGCATTATTACGGGGAGACAAATACCTCCATGAAGGATACAAGCTAATTGTTCCATGTATGCTTAACTAGTTTCAATGAACATGGGATTTTGTTTCATTCTCCCTACTTATGCCACACACGTGGTGCAACGCATTAACGTTTGTGTACCAAAGTGTATGTAAGAACATGTTTCTTCATTCACACGCTGTATAGCAAGAGTCCAATATTTCCATTGTATACCATTGATTGAGCAATGCAATTCAATTCAATGATCCAACATGGAAATTCGGACATCATTAACGGGATCCCATTGGTTTAAATTGGAATCCCGTTGAATACAATTTAATGGGAAATCATGACTGAAGTCAATAGTAATACTTACGTATGTGTATATTTAGTCACCGTCGCTGTCAGTGGTTTGGCTAAGCATTAATACAATACCATAAATTATCTTGCCCAACTGTTTGAACATTTTTACCATACTTTCATACTTGTCCGTTGTCATGAATTCCCTCCTTGGAGGACATTTCCCCAAAGCCTCAATTCAGCATGAAATTTATATGGGTTACACGTTGCTTTCGATTTACTCAATATATAGACAAATTCTCACTTGGAGGTAACAGCATCCACCATCTGCCAACAAGAGTTGTTTCAATCGTATTACAGCTAATATCATCACTCGAATAATGATTTTTAAAATATCATGGGAAACGGCTTCATAAGTAATCGCAGTCAACATAAGTAATCACATAGTAATTAATTACAAATTTTCGTCTTGTCCAAGCGGACGAATTTTGACCACGCTACTCGAAGTTCCCCCATTGTCATAATCTGGGCTAATCTTTCAATACCCATTCATGTAAGCTGCCTCTTGCATCCAAAACTTTTACCCGCTATCATAAAGAAATGTGGCAGACTGAAGGTAACAAACATTGTTCTTATTATGTACGCGAAAAACACCCACCATTACCCGTCAAAACCCCACAAGATCACACCCACCTCACTTATTCTTAACAGGGAATAAACATTACCAATATAAATTATTTAAATTATTGACGTCGATTGAAATCGACTTATACCAGTTTAAAATCGACATATGCGAATTTAAATCGACTTGCCACCCATTATTTTGCAGAGCCAAAAAGGTATGACAGAAAAGTAAATAAGAACACGCGCGGTATATATATATATATATATATAAATAGCAATATTAACATGCTAAATTTCATAGCACAATTTATCAATATTATATAGATTAATCCAATTCTAGGGCTTCTGTAGGATTAACCCCGGGCCCAGACATGGGACCAATTAGTGGGCATATTTATCTATGCCAAGCAGCTTTAGGTGAGCGGGATATGTTTTTCAGCTTTAATAGCAATGTTAACCTGTTATTATCAAAATAGGTGCATTTCGAATTACAAGACTGTTGGAGGCTCTTCCATTTGAACCCCAATAGGGATTTGTTCGTGAACGCCAGTGGTCGTTTTGCGGACCCAGTGGACCCCATGTTGAGCAGTTTCGTAAAAGTTGTTTATTTTGTTCTGCATTCAGTTTTAATAATAATGTTGACATGTTAATTATAGCTAAATTTATACATATTGGAAATGATGCCCAAAATTGTAGAGTTTCCAGGTGCTTCGCCAGAGGCCGTAGAGACACAACAAATGACAGACCGGGCATTTGTGTCCATTAATAAATCTCATTCCAACGCTTAGGCCTTTTATTGCTTGATTTATGCTGCACACATTGAATAAAAAAACATGATTTTGTTAATAGTTGTCTTGCATTTGTACTTATTGATGGAATGTACAAACATTCGTATATATATTACGATTTTCAATGGTTTATCTTATCAATCTGAAATGTATGCCACTAAAAAACGTGATTTCTTAAATATATTTGTTGCGTTTGTTGGATATGGGCTCTACAAACATCCGTAGATATTACGATCTTCATACGGTTACTATTTCTTAGTCTTTTTGGGGGTTGTTGGTGATAGTTTGCTACCTAAATATTAGAATTGCCTTACTATGCGATATTTGTATTCATGTGGCTTCGCATTTGAGTAATAATGGCTCTGTTCCTGCAACAGAATTTACAGATGCTAAAGGCTGTGTCGAACTACACGTTATGCTGTGTTAACAACTACGTTAGGCTAGGCTATTGGTTCACAGGGTAGTCGTGTGTAAAGTAATTTGTTACCCATGATAATCACCCTTCTATTAGCACCGATATATTTTAGGTATGTTTCAATAATGATCTCGATATTTTCAAAAAAGTCATATTTTTATAACTTAAAATAGGCCAGGCCAAGGCATAGTGATCGTCTGCTAGTGAAGTTTAACGACACACACCATGTGCCTAAATGTGATGTGCATACAGTACCGGTTAAGCGAATGCATTCGGTTATCAGAAACAAAACACAATCTTGTTGGAGTAGGTTCCTAATCATATGTTTCCAAATGGAACATAATAATCAGATAAAGCAGGTGATATCGTCATAAAGTATCTACAAAAGGCTAAGACGATATGTTGACTGTTTGCGAGTAGCCATAGCAACAAAATAGTAAAAGTATACAGTAGCCTATCAACTAAGAAGCAAGAAAATGTGATTTTTCTTAACCAAATTCAAGTTAATAGGCAAATGTCGATTTATGTCGAGTTTTAGTATATTATTAAGACAATTGATGTTTTTCGATTTCTGTTGAAATAAATTATGTTACAATTTGTTTAAGGTTAAACCATAAATTGACTGGACAATCATTGGTTAAGAAATGGGTGATATAGTAGATACTATAGTCTGGTTTTTAGAATACTAAAATGACTGACCAAAACGAGTGTTTCAACATATATTACATTACAGGTCGACAGCGTAGACGTATCTATAGTTTCAGTTATTTTACGACGCTAAGCTGTCACATATACACGTGGGAAGCCAAAGTGGCTTGTAACTTACACTTCACGTCCGGTGGTAGTTTACATCCAGACACACAACTGGCCCCACTCTGATACTTTAGCGCTGAGCACCCAGCGGTACAGCAGTTGGTCCCTTTTTACAGTATTGACAATAACTCGTCCAGGAATCGAACTCCCAACCTTCCGGCTGCAAGGCGGATGCTCTAACCACTAGGCAATGTTGACTCTTGTAATTATTATGATATTGATTCATTTACTACTAACATAGTCCTTTACGAATATTTCTCTCTATGCCATCTCAACGCACGTAGTATATACAAAACTTCAGACCAAATTGTAATATTTATTTTTCTACTCAACACTAAATTCTCTGTAATTGGTTTTTACTAAGATCTGGTCCCGTGGTATTATTATACATAACATAAGCATATATGAGTGAAAACGAGAGGAGGTATCTGCCTCTTCGTTCACAAAGATTTCACTTTCCTTAAGCGTTCAGACCTTTCGTTCTTAAATTATTATATTGAAAGTTTATTTATTGAAATGAATTCTCTTCTTATTAACAAATATAGTATCGGTGTATTATATAAACCACGAAATGGTTCTTTATATATATTTAATCAGTGTTTTGACATCATAGTTAATACCACATCTAAGGGGAATTTTTTCACAGCTATATTAAGAGCGACTTTAACATAAACATATTTGATGCTGAAGGTTCTGTAAATGTTGTTAATCAGTTCAAATATTTCCCCCTGTAATTACCAAGGCAACACGCATCAACGAGCCCTCAGTTACCATAGTAGATAACATTATTACAAATGATGATTGTAAATTAATATCTGGTATTTTGATACAGATCTAAGTGATCGCTTCCCATTTTTTCTTAAAGTTACTGCAAACTACCAATCTACTCGCTATGATAAACCTCATCTTTTTCGAAAAATAAAGTTATTACTGAATTATCTACTCATGTGATCATATTTTAATAGAGGCCGATGTAAATATATATAATTAATTTATTGATTACTTTACTTCAATATATGGCATACACTTTCCTACTTGCAAAATTATATAGTAACACTAAAAACCAAAAAGAGAGATCCATGGATTACTAATGGTATTGTAACATTAAGCATAAAATAAGATATACCGAAAATACTTGAAAGATCGTACATATATTACTTACCCATTACCGTAATAAACTAACACACATTATACATGTTTCTAAAAAATATTGTATTGCTAAATTCAACGCATGTGAATGAAATTCACATGACATTTGGTGTGTCAAAAATAATATTCTTAATCGAAAAGAAAAGAAAAGGTCATAATATTCTATTACGTTTAAAGAAGGGGTCATTGAAACTAGTGATGTAAATGAAATTGAAACTGTGTGATCAGTGTTAAAGTATCAGAGTGGGGCCCGTTGGGTGTCTGGATGTAAAATGCCACTCGACGTGAAGTGTAAGTTACAAGCCACTTCGGCTTTCCACATGCATATGTGACAGCTTAGCGTCGCAAAATAACTGAAACTATAAACTATACCCATATTAGATTGATCAATCTATCTGGAACTCACTCCCTAATTATATAAAACTGCTTCCTGTTTTAGAGTTTAAAAGAGAGATTGCTAAGAATATTTTAAATTCCTACTAACCTATTATCACTATATATTTATGGTTATAATGATTGGAGATATGTTTTCATATGGGTAATACTTGCAGTAGCCTATTTAGTGCAAGCGTCAATCGTAATCTTCACCCCATCCCCTCACTCAAGACACGTTCGAAATTTGACGCCGAACCGCATTTAAAGTCTCTGTAAATGCGGCATGTTATATCTCAACCTTATTTTGTCTGTGATGTTGTGAATCTTCACTTCAATGTATCTGGGACCCGGTGAATTTTGAAGGAATGATGCTTAAAACAAAGTGAAAGTGTGTCGAACAATACTATTCAAAGTCGAAAGTGCGTCTTATCTTCACCTAAAAACAATTCAGGTCAATCTAGTCGCACATGAATGGGCAACATACGTGTCATGTGTGCGGTCTCTTTCCAGTGTCTTGCGATTTCGGTCAACATTAATAATACGCTATCAAAACGTTTGCAAAAATGGAACGGGCTTGCGTCTCACCTGACACTCATCATACATATGTTTCAGCTAAATAATCCAGTGATAATACATAATCAAACACATCATTTGTCATATTTCTACCCTTTTTTACGTTTGATGTATCTTGTTGTTAATCGATGGTTTGTTTGGGAGGTGATTCAACCAAATTCTTCCTGGTTATGGGTCTGCCAAATTAGTGATACAATCAATCAAAGAATAAAGCATACTGTCATGCTATTAATTATTCAATGGGTGAATCTTCACCCTATTATTATATAGAGGGTGAGGTCTTGAGGATGTTAAGTGAAAATCACAATTGATGCCTGCATAAATTAATTTATTATTATTTCATTATTATATTGTTACATTAATGTAGAGTCAAACTTACTCTCATTGTTATTATTTTGGCTAACAACGTTCAGAGTAACGCTCTTCAAATTATTATTGATATTTAATTGGAGGTGTTCTACTTAGTTAAGCCATGCTTTACGCACGGTTCCCAAGCACATTTACTTGTACATCTCAATTATGTTTAACATTATCCTACTTTATTTTGTTTCTCTATTGTATATATTTTTGTTGTGAAGAAACAAATAAAACAAATGAAAAATGAAATTATATATTCTTTCTCATTTACATCATCATCATCAATTCAATGCATATATTCAATGGAAATACATCCTCTCCACCAACATCTACATCACGCTTCAGAGGAAGCTTTATTTATATATTATATAATATTAACTTAATCAAATGTTGAAATGAAATTATTTATATTGTGAAGGTTAAATGCATAGACCTGAGCATCATCTACCCCATTAGGCTCACTGGTACTCAAGATAATCTTCTATATTAACCACATATCACACATGATATTCAGTTACTTACAAATATATTAACAGCGTCATATCCCATTTTGTTTTAACCCCTGCTTTGAATATGACATCAATATACATCATCATCATCAACTACAACTGATCAACCAATACTCCAAATAATTCACAGACCAGATATCAAATATAGTAATTTTCAAATGTCTTACTATTAACATAATGATATTCTTTTGCAACACTGGCCCATCGCAAATATGACACCAACATATATTAACACACCAACTGAACCACTGATACTTCAAGTAATAAATAAATTTGACATATCACACATTAAAAAACAATAATATACAAACCTCTTACTATTAGCAGCACCAGACCTTGTTTTGCATCACTCCTCTCATGATCAATATGACACTCATATACACCAGCGTCGTATGTTCCAATTCGTCTACTGAAATCCCAAGCATCCGCTCCATTCAGTCCATGGTTCCTAACATTATCCTTTAACCATCTAAAGTTACTAACAGTTTTGCTTCCAGTGGTTTCCATAGCAATGCTTACACCAGTCTCTCCAATATTGACAGTTTTTGAGAATAAATGATCACTAGGTACAACATCAGCTGAAAAGAAATGGAACCAATACTGTAGTTAACTTAGAGGAATATAACCACTAGAGTGTACACTAATCACGTGACCGATTTATATTTAAAGGGTTATCTAACATGTACGATTATCACAAATTATCACTGAAGTTTCTTGTTAAGTGTATTTGATTGAAAGATAAGTTTCATTGCAAATGCAACCAGTTACGTCAACTTGTTATTAACTTTGCCGTAATTTGGCACTGGTGAGATACGTTTGTATCCATTTGCTATAAACTGCAGATTTTACACACGAAATCCCAAAAGGTATTGCATTGGATATCTATGAATGATGACAATCACCTGTCTCCTCTCAAAAACACACTACCATACCCAATTAGTCCAACTAAAAGGGTAACTTTTATTACCACTGTACCTCGTGACCCCCACTTCCGGGTCATCTTCCACTTCCTCTTCCTTCCGGATCTACTTCAAGTGACGCGATCTAATTTCATTGTAGAAAGGATTGGATGTGGAACAATAATACGGTGGTAGCCGAGACACTCAAGCCATCACTAGTGGCACATGTGAGACAAGGTATAATGAGTAACCACGGCATAATGACAACAAAAAATATAATCCAAACTCTTTAGGAGTAAACTTACTGTGAGTGTCTGGAATGAGGACTGAATTATTACCTACCAGACCTTGACCAAGATGAGGTAAAGCGGTAAACGTTAAACACCACTGATACGAGTTTCTGTAAGAATTGTAAGGAACGATACAGCCCCCTGAATTCAGCGAGCATCACATGCATCTCGGGGACCGGGATGGTCAGCCACAAACTCAACGCTGAGTCGGGTCACGTGTGTGGAGGCGGGAGATGGGTGAGGCAGGTAATATGGGCAGGTATAATCGTTCGAATTTTTGGTATTTACTTATCTCTTCTCTTACCCGTCTACTCTCAACAAAGACATGGAGTAACACTGTTACGATGTTGAGAGTACCAAAGGGCGTGACCTGCCGAAAGAAACGACTGGCACAACACATACAAACGCTGACTCCGTCGCTTGCGACGCAGTAAAGTTATGAGTCCTCTGCAAACAGTACGTTAGTTAAAGGACACACCCCTGTCATGCATGGCAGACACTCTCTCTTCATTCATACGGAGTTGGATGAGTTGTACGAACCATCTGATTATGGTATCCTTCGTTTTGCACAGGTAAGGGCGAGAAAGTAAAATGAATAGCTGATGTGACTTGTGTAGAAGTTTCATTTTATCCAGATACAAGAATAAAACCGGAATGGACAAAAACGCTTGTCCTCCATGATTGAAGAGAATTGAGGAATTATTTGGATAAGTATGTATCCGGGCATGACATCCATGGCCTGAGCCCGGTATAAGACTGACACAATGGGCATCAAATCTCAGAGGGACTATAGGCGGCTTGTACGTCTTGCTGAGGCTGATATCATCCAAGCTTATCAGTGAGGTGCGTCAGCGATGCACATGATTCACTGATGAATATTCTGATTAGGAAGAACGTCGTTGATACTAGACACTGGTGCAAGTTACATTGTAGGACGTCGACGGCTAGCCCTGTCATGGATAACACTAGAAAGAGCTATGTTGGAGCCAGCAACTGACCCAACCAAAAACCCAAAATGTACCGCTACGATAGCAGGTCTGCATTATCGAGATTGTCTTTGCTTAAAGCATTCAAAAAATCATTTCTAGGTTTCCGGAAGAAGATGTATCTTTGACAGATGTATTGACAATCCAGTGGCAAAAGGTGTGCTGGTGTTGACGCAGTCAAGTTTGTTGTCAAATTTGACAACGATGTGTACACCAAATTTAAATATTTTCTATATATCCTTTCAAAATATCGTTTAAAATTGAACGATAAACGCCCACCATTATGATGCTTTAATTCAAGAAAATGCGGTATTGGCCCTAATCGAAGGTACATTAAGAAGTACATCAAGTAAGAAGTGTTTCGTAAACAGTATAATCAGTGTTCGAAATGGGTACATGTATTGGGGGCGGGGGATCATTTTGAAAAGGATTTTAGAAGTACAGTTTGCATACCAATCCTCCGCGACTGATTTAGTTAGAGATCACTAACCTTTATGGAAGTGCGTTTTGGGAAGGAGTGTAAGGGAATCTTTTTTTTTGCAGAATGAAGGATGCTTATATGTAAAGGGATTATACATTTTTCATGGGAATAAATGTATAGCCACAGTCAGGGGCGTCACTAAGATCTGACGCATGGCGGGGTGGAGCTGACATGTTTACACTACAAACATCTATGATTGTCCCGACAGAAAGTTCCAAATATCACATCAATGTTATACCTTCCAAAATGACAATGTTAGTTATTTACCGGCTCAGATGCGTGATTTAATATTCGGACGTGAGGTGGAAAACTATAACTTTGACATGAAATTGTATTCTGACCTGTATCTGTGGCTAAAACGGATCATGTGGGATTGGATGTAAGGGTGGAAACGGCTCCCCTTAGAGATATGGAATGTTAAGGTCACATATATATCTCCAAAATGGGTGTCATACAGTATATAACATACATAAGTTTTCCAGACGACTACAGAATCACGAATTGGGGTGTAAAGGTGTCACCCCTCTCTTTTGAGAACAAATAGGACGTTCATGGTCCCCTATCTGTAGCACGGTGCCATATATAACATGCAAACCTTTGCCATTGTATTAACGAAATAGTAGTAAACCAATATATCAACTTCTTAAAAACAAAATAATGGAAAAGGCGGGATGGGAGCGGATGATAATTGTCTCCCTTTGCCGAGCCCCAGTCATCCCGTTTAGAAAGATGGTGGATCTGAATATACCGATAACTTAGACGGATAATCGCCCACAAGATTTAGCTGACAGTAAATCATATCTGGAAGTGCTAGAAAACCCGCCTATGATCTGGGTGAACGGGAATCTACCAGATAGCTTAGATGGAAAATCACACCGACGAGCCTTTAATGTGTCCAACAACAGGAAGAGTTTACTTAACAAACCGCATGGTATTCCAGACATCAACCGCATCCCGCAAATGGTGATGCTCCTGTCCACAGTTTCTTCAATATGTTAGTAATACATGCGAAATGGATATGTATTCGAACAGTGACGTGAACAGGATTTCAGATGGTTAAAAGTTATTAGCATTTGTGAAAGTGTGTTGGGGTGGTTTATGTGGGACGGAGGAGGGGGTTTAAGAATTTGTTTGCAGAATTAAGGATGGTTAGATTCAAAATGATGCAACCTTTTCGACGGGAAGTAAATCAATAAGGCATGGCGACTGGGGGTTGGGCTGATATTATCACACAACAACAATTTATGATTGTCCCAACATAAAGTCCCAAATTTCGCAATTGCCCATTAACGCCATAACTTCCAAAATGCCAATTCCTTTCTGACAAACCAGTGCAGAGGCACGATTTGATCTCCGGTAAGTGATTGGGGGACGGAGAGGGACTATAACTTTGATATGAAATTTTGTTCAGATCTGTGTATGTGGCTGAAACGGATCATGTGGGTTTGGGAGTAAGAGGGGAGACCCCTCTCCTTCTGAGAAAAAAAATGGAATTTTAAGTTCAAAATGGCTACCATACATTATATAACATACACAATTGTGCCAGGTAATACAAAAATAAAAGTTTAAAAAATGTACTAGTGTATTTAAAATAAAATAAATGGAAATGATAATTTACATACCCCCCCCCCTGCCGATCCCAGTAATCATGTTTATAAACATGATTTTGTTCTTCAATGTATACAATACATGCCAAATGCATATAATATGTATCATTTTTGGTTAGATTATGAACAGGGGGAAAATAATTCTTTCTCCGTTGAACCCATTAAATAAAGTTAATGTAGAAAAACGATTTTTACTAAACCTTTTTACCGATTTAGGCCGAGGCTGAATTTCTCCGAAAATAAATCTTAGATTGAATGAAATTCCTCTTTTACGAAGGCCATTTGGGCTAGGGGGTCTCAGCTCTTTCGTGTTGGTGGGGTCTTACAAAAAACACTGGTTCCCACTCTAAAAGACATGGGGATCCGAACCACAGGGTGGGAGTGAGTCAAACATCACGTACCCCCGTATTTCGAAGACTGTATATTGATGGCTACTGTCCGTACATATTTCAACACCATGGTTACACAATCTTGCAATCATTTAGTTGAACGAACGACAGTACAGTTACGTTA
>WXZC020000287.1:0-13191 GCA_011317855.2 Paelopatides confundens
ATATGATATAGTGTAACCATATGACATAGTGTAACCATATGATATAGTGTAACCATATGACATAGTGTAACATATGATATAGTGTAACCATATGATATAGTGTAACCATATGACATAGTGTAACCATATGATATAGTGTAACCACATACATGACACAGTGTAATGCATTGTACATTGTTTTGATTGATGCAAAGACGAACAATTAAAATAAAACACATTGTTCATTTTGCCATCTTATTTTGGAGAGCAAATAATAACATCAGTAAATGTTTTTTTGATTTGTTTATGCTTCTATCTATTCATCTTTCCATGTCTGCTACTTTCATGAGCAGATGAACCCAATCTTTCTTGTGATGCGGTAGAATATTTACCATAGGGTTTGCCGTATGGACGACGTTCTGATTTCCCAGCTTTCCACCAACTGGAAATTATAGCCAACGTAAGCAAGTGGAAGCTGTTTCTTTAAAACTCTGCAAATATTAGCTAGTACACACTGTCCCTTTTAAGAGTACCACTTCCCCTCAACCTACCCCTTCCCCATGTTCATCCAATCGCATTACCAATGTTAGCAAACTTGTGCAAGTTCCTTCTTTAAAATGAATCACCCACCCCTGCATGTATACTTGTCAAACCACTCCATCAATTTTGGCAAGTACACAATGCCTCTTTAAAATTAATTATACCCCACCTTTAAGAAAGTGGCCATTGCAAAATTAAAAGAAAAACTTATGTATGGAAACTTTAATAGTGTCACAGAAACTGAATTGAAAATATTGTTAAACATATCCAGTAATTGTGTTATATATAAATCAAGATAAATATTAAAAGCATTTAGTCTCGTTTTTTTATGACAAAAGGATACTATTGTATATACTTTCATCAAATTCCAGTGACCAATTTTTGGAAAAATCATCAGAAAAATGAAATATGTGACTTGTGCTATAAATATATATATTTGTAATATACATGCCTTTATGCTACTCAAAGCCAGACACGTGGACCATGTAGATACTAAGATAGTAGTAGACTTAGCTAAATGCCATAGGGCCTACATTAGTCTAGTCTAGCTCAGCTCCTGAGTCTTTCACAGTTTTCTAGCAAGTCAAAATTTCTTTCTCATCAGTCTGATAATAATAAAAGTACAAATTTATTTGGATAGCGTCTTAGAATTCAATGATGCAACTGGAGTTTCTTTACGTTTCTTTTGCCTCCACCATCTTTATGGATTTTTAGTTATTACATGCCTCTTTGTAGATGCAATTATGTGTTACAGTACATAGTGTCGAAGCAGCGAGATATCACCACTCAGTGTTAGCGCAAGGGATCTTCAAAGAAAAGATAGCTTCTGTTTTTCTAAAGGGCCCGTTCCCAAAATTTTCCGTCAGCAGTCTGTCCACACTTCTCTTTGTACATGCCCTGATGGATTTCAACATGATTAATGCTGCATTCCATTTAACTTGTGTTTATGTAAACACAACCTCATGACATGTTCCATTTGTCTCAGAAGTAGTGATCACCAGTCTTTAAGTGGGAACTTCAAAACCACCTCAACTTCACAACTCGATTTAAAATGGTGGACATATCGCTCATGTGAAAACGATTTGAATTGTATAATCTGTATCAGGTACGGAAAAAACAATCAATCACTGACCAAATCAAAACCAATATTATGAGATTGAGAGATATGAATGATGCATGTTCTATGGAGTATTTTAATACGTATTGTATGAGCTAAACAGTGTTATTATTGTCGTATTTTGTACGGAGTTCGAGAAGTCTTGAATGTATCCATATATAGGTAATGTATAGCATAGCGTATTGTAAATGTGTACGAATATGAGTAAATAACTTGTACGACGATGTTCAGAGATATATGAAACTTTTATATTTGAAGTAAACAAACCCGGATGTTACTTGGACTCAACAAGTATTGTCAATATCAGCTTCAGCCTTAATGCTTATATTCAAGTTAATATATTGTAGGTACATTAATGTAACCAACTAACATGTGTATTTGATGGCGAAAGTAGTTTGTATTGCAAACATAATCCAGTTCGTTGATGATGAGAGAAGTTTACAATACAAAGACAACTAGTTGCTGATTCAAATAAAAAAGAGTATTAAATCAAACAACGAACGAATTAATCAATTCTTACATCACACATGTATTGCGTTCATGGTGCTGTAATTTACGTTCCAGGCTGCCCATTTTGGCGTGAATTTCGTTATCACGGAGATCTGCTTTCACTGTGTAGTTATGTCATATAAGCTGTTGAATGACCGAAACTCACTATTGACAAACGCAAATATGCAAACAAAGATGAATGATGTAAGGAAACACTTTAGAGAAAAGGGTTAAATGCAACGCATGTATGTGTATTATATATGAGAGTGCAATGGTTGTGAAGATATAGGTAAATCACGTTGATGTAGATTATTATAAGTTGGTATACACATCATATCCAAACAGAGTATGGTGTACTATATATGAGAGTGTAATAGTTAAGTTGATATAGCTAAGTCAGGTTGATATACATTAGTGTAAATTGTTAGCAGATTCATAACCAAATATATTGCGGTGTAAAATATATGAGAGTGTAATAATTGCGAGGAGATATGTAAGGGAGAAGTGATGTCAACTATTGTAGGTTGCTTAGTCAGGTTGATGTAAATTAGTGTCAATTGTTATCAGTGTCACAACCAATTAGAGTGTGGTCTTCTATATATGAGAGTGCAATAATTGTAGGAAGATAGGTAAGTCAGTGTGATTAGTGTAATTTGGTGTCAGTATCATATCCAACTATAGTATGGTGTACTCTATATGAGAGTGTAATAGTGTGTAATATATATATGTAAGTCACGTTGAAATAAATTCGTGTAAATTGGTAGCATATTTATAACCAAATAGAGTGTGGTATAATATAGCTGAGAGTATAATAACTGTAGGAAGATAGGTTTGTCAAGTAATTGAGATCAGTGTAATATAGTATCAGTATCATAACCAACTATAGTATGATGCACTGTATATGAGAGTGTAATTATGTGTAACATATATGTAAGTTACGTTGAAATAACTTCGTGTAAATTGGTAGCAGATTCATAAACACATAGAGCGCGGTCTACTCTATATGAAAATGTATTAATTGAAGGAAGACAGGTAAGTCAGTGTGATTGGAATTAGTGTAATTTGGTATCAGTGTCATAACCAACTATATAATATGGTGTACTATATATGAGAATGTAATAGTGTGTAACATATAAGTAAGTAAAGTTGAAATAATTTCGTGTAAATTGGTAGCAAATTCATAACCAATTAGAGTGCGGTCTAATATATATGAGAGTGTAATAGTTTGTAAGAGATAGGTAAGTCAGACTGACGTAAATTCGTGTAAGTGCGGTCTACAATACATGAGTTGGGACGAGATATATAAGTGACCATAAGTGGTATATATAATAGATGAGAGTAATAATTATAGGTGTTAGTATCTTAACCAAATAGAGGGTGGTGTACTTTAGACATGCATGTAAGAGTTGTGAGGAAATATGTATATCTGGCTGATGTAAAGTATTGTAAGTTTGTATCATTATCATACTGAACTATTATGTGGTATACTGTATATGAGAGTGTATTAGTTCTCAGGAAATGTGTAAGTCAGGTTGATGTTATTTATTATATGTTGGTATCATCACCATTACCAAATATACGATGGTGTAATATATATAAGAGTTTATTAGTTGTGAGAAGATATGTAAGTGATGGGGATGTCAATTAGTATTATAACAAAGTAGTTAACTATGCTATTGGTTTAAATACGCCTGTGAGAAAGTGGTGGTATATATATATATTGGTGCAACGGGCATTGTTGCTATATTTTGTGTAATTTTGGCACCTATTATATTTGTATTCAGAAATTGTATGTAGTGTTTGTTGGTGTAAAGTTTGTTAATAAGAAACTAAGCTCTATAGATAAGAAACAAATAAATCACAGATTCTACACAACCTAATTTGAATACAATCATAGCATACATCACAGGTGTTGGATGACGGCAAATCCAATAATATGAAATAAGACATAAGAAATAAACAACCACACTAGTCATAATACTAACAATACATAAACAAAGTAATGGTACACTAGAACATTAAAATAGTATAATATTTTATGAATTAAATATTAGTTTTACAAAAAAAACACAAAGAAGAGGACCAGACCCTTTGGCCATCTCCATAATCCATACAGCTAAACTTTTGTATAATTTGATCAATTTAAAATTGTTAATTTCGATCAATAAATCATTTAACGATTTTAGCAACTTTTTTATAATAGACTCAATATATTTTATTTTTATACCGGTTCTGTTCAAAATCTGTGTTTGGTCATTTTCAATAATAGATGTGTTTTCTTATTGATCATAATCCCATCGAATATGAGGAAAACATCTTCAGAATCACTACTATAATATATAATAGTTATCAATATATCATTTTAAAATCAACATAATTATTTACTGAGAACATAAACTTTGTAATTCGATGATGGCTTAGATTGTGATTCACAATTTGCTACATAAACTATACACTTATAACTATTATCACTAATCTTATCCCTGAATAATTCCATCTCATTATTAAAATCAGGTATGAATTGAGGTGTATTTATTTTATTTTGATATTAGCATTATATCCAGCAATTATTATACGTATAAAGATATTTTTCCAAAAAAGTTTTATCCAAATGGAGAAAGGAGTTTAAATATCTAAGAAACTTGTATTTCTATAATAACATACTGTACTTGTAAAGACATTCACATATAATTTCAACTGGTTAGAAATATAGCAGAATAGTAGGATATCATAATATTGGTACAATATTTGTATATTTAGTTGTTATTACCTACTTTATTTGGACCAACATGGGACAACGAATCCAATGACCCACTATTTGGGTCCAAGCCGAAAGCAACCAAGAGCTCCGATCTACAACCAATTAGGAGACCATTGACATTTAATCCAGCATATTTACGTACCATACCTTCCGACATACAACCGGAAGCCATACCCGTACGTTAGCCCAAGTGGGCTCATGTGTGAAGTCTGGTATAACTTAGCGTCGTAAAATAACTATAACTATAACTATAACTATAACTGAACCTAGTTTGGATTAGGGTTACCAAATTTTGATTTAAAAATTAAGACAAAATGTGGAATGGGGGCGGGATCTAAGGGGAGGTGTTTTCCCCTTCCCCTGTGAAAAAGTTATGTATATTGAAGAAGTTCAGATGTCAAATCGTGGCATATTTACAGATTTGAAATACAGGCTTAGTTAGATTATGTACATTTCTCAGCAAACACATATATCGACACCAACGTAAATTGAATGTTTTAATCCGACCCAATTTTGCATATAGGTGAAATTTATATTACTATTTTTCCTAAATTGCACGCAAGGGCGGATGCATAATGGTCCGGAACATCCCCTTGATATTACTTGTATATTAATGAGGCGTTCTTTTTGGTTACATATTTACTTGTATTTTTTTAATCTGACACAATTTTGCATATTAATAATATGACACCATTTTGCCAGTAGGTGACCTCTGAATCCCCATTTTTTCAAAGGTGGATACAAGGGCGTATCTAGAAGGGTGTAGACCACTCCAACCCTTGAGATATCGATTTTTCTCTTGAAATTTGGTGAACAGTTAATTGCACTCTTTTACAATTTTGCACAATCTTCTTGAGGAGACCCAAATGAGGTATTTATGAGACCCTCGCCACGAAAAAGGCTGACATCTCCCATGTACCTAACTCGAACACTGGATATAGGTTACCTTAAAATTCATATTTAGAATGCGTTCCCTTCCTTAGCTCCTCATCTATGCATGTGCGTCTGCGTGTAGAGAAACGAGGGTTTGTCCCGCCTGGAAATTGGAGGAAAATTACTTTCAAATGATTGGCATAATTTGCATGTCATATGGCCCCAATTTGAATACAGGAAAAATACGGATTTTAAGATCACTTTAAAAGGGAATTGTCATAAAATGTGTTGTATCCGACAAGTAAGGAAGGCTAAACGTGTTGCGTCAGATAAGTAAGTAACGCTAAACGTGTTGCATCCGATAAGTAAGGAACCCTAAACGTGTTGCATCCGATAAGTAAGGAATGATAAACGTGTTGGTTGCATCGGATAACTAAGGAACGCTAAACGTGTTGCATCCGATACGTAAGGAAAGCTAAACATGTTAGATCCGATAAGTAAGGAACGCCAAAGTATAACATTTGTCAGGTTTGACTAACACATCATGACATACATTAAAACATCATAATTATACAATAGGTTTTGGGTATTTATGGTAAATATACCTGTCTGTATGTCATGCAATATTATATTTTACCATGTTTACCATACCTTAATGTGACATTATAGGAATTAGGTTTTTTCACCTTCTCTAATGGTATTTCTACCCCTTTTGCAATGCATGCATCATTACTTTGTTTCATTGTTGAATACCATCGCAGGCCCGCATATTTTATACATATATAGTTACAGAAACTTGTTAATCCTTGGAATATCATGTGAAGGATATCAACAGGACTGTCACATACACATTATATTGACAGTCACTTACTATATGTTCTTAGAAGCATAGACCAATGGATTATGATATGATAACACTACGAACTGTTAGATATATTCCCAGAGTGATATCCTCGGTATAATCAAAACCCATTGATGTTAGCAGAATAAAAAAAAGGTTTATTAATAAGTCCTATATTGTACATTGTGACATCACTTTTCACTTTGGTTTGGATCAACTAGTCTAGGTAATATGTATAGTGTTATTACTACATATAATACCAACATGTTCCACATTTGCGGTTATAATTATAAGTTCGCCAAATCTTTGATAACGACTTTTCATTATGTTGGACCAATGGAAGGAAAATAACCGAGCTTGGTTCGGTATCTTTGATACATATCATGTTGATAAACTCTAAAAGGAATACACCATATCGGATTGGTTACTCATCATTAATTACTATCATAAATGTATGTTGCCTTCGTTTGCCATACTTTTAGTGGAACTACATTGTTTTGAGCCCATTTTGATGCTTTTCATGGAAATATCCCAAACATTTGTATAAAAAAGATAAGTATTGTTTTCCTGTTTTGGTCCGACGAGTACGAAATTCGGTGATCGACAGAGGTGCAGAGACTGCCGTCGGGGGGAATCCCACTCCATCCAACCCCATCCCATCCGCCCCACCAGCACAGGGTCACCTACGAATATTGTTCAGTGTTTGAGAACTGAAGGAAATGTTCGAATAACAATTATGTTAGAATATTGCATACTGAAATCAACTGGCTACCGTTATTGGGATTACTTCCATTCTCGCTTCTGTATATATTGGTTTATAACATATATTGACATTGCAAACCGCGAAACTGCTAAGAGGTACAATAATCGTTGTATATACTGGACACGTGGTATGATCTTCACAAGGGCGGCGAGTTCTTTTCAACATGGGGGGGGGGGGGAGCGAGCACTTGAATCTCGGAAAAATGTAATTGAAGATTATTTGTATATCTACTGCTACATACGAAATACGTTTAAATCGGGACCGCAATTATCTGTGATGTAGACTTGTCATTCTGAACATATATTTCCATGGCAGGGCTATTATATTTACAAAGTGCGGAAAGTTGAAGGACTAAATATTTGTGCGGCACTGAGTACATTGTTTATTTTGATCATATAATGTGTGTGTACTAATAACTTCACGATAGAGTATATGTGGTATATATGTACCACGCAAGAGATATGTCCAAGCTTACCTACTTCACATATATTGTGTATAATGTTTTCAGCTTTCTGATGTTGACCTCTGCTGAGCCCAAATTACCTTTGAGCGAGTCCACCAAACAAAGCTAGGATCATTGTACATTAGGTTGGAATTTGACAGTACGCTTGTACGCTAGGGTACCTCAACAAATCACGTGTACTAAAACATTTTAAAACTTTATCGTGGTATTACAATACTATTTAATTAGCATACAAAATATACACATACTGTACGTGATACATAGATATGTAGTGTAAGAAAAAACACAGTCAGCAGCAAACTAAGTTTGAGCAAGAACGACATTCGCGCATCGTAAAGGAGCTGTCAAAAAGAGAGCTGGAATGGTCAGTTAAGACAAGCAAAGTAATACAAAGAGGAGACATGTAATAGGAGAATCGTATGGTCTGGATTTTTTAATTCATTTTCTAAATATTTACACTAGTAACGATATATTATTGAATGATCACAATTATTGTTTGATATAAGATTCCACTTTGTAAAATTATTTTGACTGAGTAATTCGCAAGTTACGAATCGTTTCCATTTGTTATTACTTATCAACATCTCGATGAATCATTGATAACAATTCGTAAACGCCCCCGTAAACGTTCCGTAATTTAACATTATGGGTTATTTAGAAAAATGCTATTTCAATTAAATGATGTACTATTATGTTCAGAAAAACATGGTTTTATGGTTAAAAGAAGTCAAAAGATAGTATTTCGAGTCTTTTTTAATGGTTTGCGTGTTATGCATATGTCTGGAAGCTTGCTGAAGATCACTAAGCTAACTTCACTGGATCTAAACCAACTTACCCAACATTTAGAAAATGTTATAATATCCCGTTTACACACAGCCGTAATTAATGAAAACAATTCATGTAAATAACATAGGAACATGATAGTGTTATTTTGCATCTAAGCCCCCTTACATGAAAAAAACAATTCTCAATCGGAAGTGGCAAAATCTAGACCCATCTTCCTGGACGAACGTCTACGAATATTTGTGCCCCCTATCAAAACAACATATACACGACTCTGAATGAAGAACCTAGCAAAAGAGCAATGACAATAAAAGCCCACAACATAATTAGAAACCTCTCAATGTTAAGTTTTGCCAAAAAAAATACCAATTAAAAATTATGCTTGTCAAATTAGAAAATCTGAGTTGTGCTGGTATGTAGACCCAACGGAAATAGCTAGGCGTCTTTGGAAAGTGTGCAGGTATGGAAGACAGCATATTGTTTTACGATGCAGCTGATAGATTGATATGAATGTGTAGCATCGGTCCGTGTATCAAGGACATGAACGATATTAAACAGATCTGGAAGAAGTCACATGACACCCATCTTTTTAACAAATTTGCGGGTCCGTTTGGAATATACTCTAGCCGAATTGTACACGTAGTGTACTTAAAAGAAGACATGCATTGACTAATTAGGATCATTCCAATCTTCCATTTTTGGCGCGATGTTTACAAGATTTTCACATGTTGATCTCTACAAGACAATATGCTTCTTCTACCGATTAAAGGTCATCAATGTATCAAGTATGTGGTTCGTCCAACTTTAAATTCTCGAGATACCATATTTACACAAGGTTTTCACAATTTACATATGACAGCCGATGAACGGTCTCTACCACAATATGCTCAACATGGTACATCCACTTGTCAAAATTTTCTTTCTTGAGTTTACATAGTTGTCATGAATTCACATCTGTGGATCTCAGATGATTGGACATTGAACAAAACAATATGTAAAATATAATATTGTTCAATGTATCCCTTCTGATGATATCATTTTTTACAAATTGGGTCTCACACACGCACACATGCAATTATACAATATCTTGACTAAATAAGTTGAATACCATTATCATCGAAATAAAAAAGTAGAGCCAATAACAACTCATGGCACTAACCAAAAATCATACACAAATATGCATACATATAGATAACCAAACACGGTGATTATGTTTGAGAATGTTATATTCTGACAAGTTCCTCATCTCCACCTTCATTATAGACTATTTTCAGAGAGAACGCTTTTGACCAATAAAGGGGAAAAGCTAAGACGTTCAGCAGAGTGGTGAAGAGTATTGATTAGTTATCTTACTAGAATGTTAATATAGGGTCATTGGTATAGTCCCCTGTGAAAATGCGGAAACGTGGAAGGGGTACAACATAACTTTGAAAAAGAACACAAAAGTCATTTGTTGTAACACAGGCAAGCATAATGTATTGACGCAATGTGCGTTGTGTTTCCGCTCACATGAGACAAAGTGTATAACTCAATAATCAACATTACGAAATACAAAATGAGATAACGTATTACATAACGAATAACATTTATACATAACTACATTTCAAAGAGGATTACATATTACCAGGGAGTTGTTATATCATATATTATCCCCCTCGTGTAAACTAAATTACCTGATTTGAAAATGATATTTACTTTACATTATGAAATATTTCCAACAGTAATTTTCTTTCTAGTTCACATCGGTTTAATCACTTGGGTTATTATCAAATGCAATATTGATATCAAGACAGGACTTTAAACCCACGACCGAATTATGCCGATCTGTCAACCCGGATCTGAAACTATTTACACTCTGAATAGATTGAATGACCTAACCTGACATTCTTATTTTGATGTTAATTTTAGCCGTTTGTTCCTAGGTAAATCTATCCACACTTAATCACCAGAAGCTATTTGTTGAGGTCTTCATTTCGTGTCAAAGCCATGATTATGTGTTTTTGTAAATCACATACTTCCTTAAGTGTTGTAGCCAATCTTACAGGCAATGAATATGTGCATTCAGGTGGTGTTCTAAAATTTCATTTGACAAAGGTGCAATTTACAACAATTCCGAAGCAGGGGTTCGGGCTCCTTCACATGGAGCAACAAGTAAGGCCAGTAGTGATATATCTAGCTAAATTATAAGCAAATTTAATATATGGGAGAATTCATCCCAGTAGTCCTCATTCGTCCCGATACATTTTCCTCATTGTTCTTTCAAAGTGTAGTTGAATCTTTCCATTAATCCATGTGATTACGGGTGATACGGATTAGTCATATACTTCTCGATTCCCAACTTAGTACATAAACTTTGGATAAGATTACTTTCGAATTGTTTTCTTTGATGTATATGTAACCGTACTGGTACGCAGTAATTTCTCATATATGATTTTGTTTGCATTTATGAATTGCAAGAATTTGATCAGGCATATCATATTGATATATATTTTCTAAAGATCCATCATTACTAAAAACATATCGGTTAACTTTATTAGTAAATATTACTAATGTAATATCAGCAAAATCCAATTAACATGGCTTTTAAGGAATTAAACTAAG
This sequence comes from Paelopatides confundens, assembly GCA_011317855.2. Classification (NCBI taxonomy): domain Eukaryota; kingdom Metazoa; phylum Echinodermata; class Holothuroidea; order Aspidochirotida; family Synallactidae; genus Paelopatides; species Paelopatides confundens. The sequence continues at coordinate 11,211 of WXZC020000287.1, forward strand.
TAATATGGGGTGTTGACTGCATCTACTTGGGAACGCTACACATTGTGACCGATATTTCAATATGTCCCCACGCATTCTTGACATACATCGCACCAGTTGAGCACGATGTAACGTACACTCAACAACGAACTGAACAATATTATTTAAAGTATTATTTAAAGCTTTCTGAATAAATGTTTCCGGAATTAGTGTTTGTCTAACAATTTGTCCTTTCTTACGTAATTCTCTACATAACATCCCATTAAACAGGCATTTTATGCACCAGTCATTTCGATTACGTGGGTTCGATTCCCACCAAAATATAGCGTCATTTCTACAGTCACCGAATGAAAATCGGGTACGTGCGAGAGGTTCGTAACATAACTTAGAAAAAAAGCACAGTAAGTTTGCAAATATAATTTATTGACTAAATGTGTTTTGTCGCCTTTGCCGCCAGGACAAAAAATGGTCTTAGCCAATAATCGACAGTATGAGATAAACGCGAAAAGAGCACTTATTGTGTAACATACATATATACATATTTATATATCAAAAAGGGCCATACATTACTAAACCCTGCATTACTATGACAACAGAGTGGCTATTTCTTAATTTTGAACTTCTTGCGACACCGGACGGTCCACTGCCTGATGTTGTTTGTTGAGAAATTTACCTGCGTCTTCATCTCTCGATCATTTTGTCTGCAATGTCGAGATAATGTATTTTTGATAAGGGACCGAACAGTTATCCATTTTTTCGGAAACTTGATGGCTGTTAGTTTATTTTTGCCGATTATATGGCGAAAACCAATGAACACTGACACGTTAATGACTTACGTAAGTGAACACTCCTTAGTCCTAACGATCTAGGAAATATATTTTCATTAATCAGGGTAACCTGCCATTTTTGACCGGTGTACCATTTTGTTTTATTAACTAATTAGAGTCGTGAGGCAACACGCATTGCATGCAGAAAAATAATTACCCTGGATTTACACTGACTAAAAAATCTCGGATTGTGTTTTTAACATGAAAACATTTTCATTGCCGGAAAATATTTTCCATGACCTTTGGAATTAATTCACGTATTAAACAGGATACTTGAACTTTACCTTGTCATCTCTAATTTGCTGTATCCTTTTCTCGTTTGGGTGTTTTATGATTAAACATACATTATTTCGACCACGCCGTCGCACGACGTCTACTGGTTGCGCGATCAGTTTGCACGTATATGTGATTTTGTAGACATATACTAGGCTAAGTACATGTCTGTCGATTACGTTAGTATATATATATATCGACGGCGGTTAGCTAGATAGTTTAGGCCTGGAACTCGATTTTTTTTATCTCAATGTTGGGACATTTTGGGGCAGGTAAGCCTATGATAATAGTACTAGTATTAGGTTTGGTAGTATTTTGTATGTCTGTTACTACCAATACTAGTGTATGTCACTCGCCAAGTCATTGAGCATGTTGCTTAGCGTGTGTTCGCGGCTTGCGTAAGTAGATGATAAGAAGACGTTGTGTAACAATATTGTTCTATATTGTTATAGGAGCATCTCTATAGAGGAAGAATATATGCGTGTGATGTTTTCCTATATTCAGGTACGCCAGTCCTACGAATAGTTAGTTAGCAAACATCCTTTTCCTGCCTGTGGGAGTGGTTCTGTATATATTTATTATTTATGACAAGTTAATACGGTTTACAATGTCGATGTTGAAAATACTGATGTTAGTGAAAATTAATGTTTATATAAACTTCACAACAACGACTTTATTCACTATATGCATTGCGATTACAAAACACATACTGGTTGCATGATCATCTTGCAAGTGTCTGTGATTGTGTAGACCTAACCTATATGAAGTAATCTTATTCATGTTACATAATTTGTTTTTAAGAGGGCCTCGGGGAAAGATTAGCTTCGGCTAACCGAGCTACCCTCAAAATATTGTTAAATACATAAATAAAGTACATGTCTGTCGATTACGTTAGTATATAT
>WXZC020000288.1:0-13168 GCA_011317855.2 Paelopatides confundens
GATTGAAAACAATCAGTCAATGCCGAAAGCAAGGGTTTGATTTTTTTTAATTCGTATCGGGAAGTGAATAACTATAATCAAACTCCTAATGCCCCAGGATGTAAATGAAGTAACAAGTTTAGTTTAAGTAAGGGCTGCCCTGCTAGAATATGCCACGCTGCAAGTACTGCGTCAGTGACTGAAATATCGGCATTGTCAATCATAATGTATTGTTTTACTGAGTGCTACGTGGTTACAATATAGCCGTTTACATGTACATGGAGATTTCGCGAGAATATCAATCTGAAATCCCGAAATAAGTAGGTGATTTTTAGGCAGGCAAGTAACCTAAGTATGCAGTCAAGATGGCAATGTGCATATGTGTGTGTGCATATGTATGTGAGTGTGTGTGTGACACTTTGCTTGTAAACACTACCTCAAGAAGGGAAACTTGGACAATCTCATACTTGGTATGTACATGTCCCATATTAAATAGAAGTTTCCTATTGTTTGTGGTGGAGGTCAACAGCGGTCAAAATGCAAAAATATTGTAAACACGATATCTCAAGAAGGGAAACTTAGACAAATCTCATAATTGGTGTGTACATGACTCATATCGAGTAGAAGCACCCTATTGTTTTTGTGGAGGTCAAAGGTCATGAGGTCAACCAAAATCAGTCAAAATGCAAAAACCGAAGGTCATTTGAGATCAACATCAGTAAAAATGGTAAAGGTGGAAAACTTCATACTCGATATGTTGAAGGCCTATATTGGGTTCAAGAATTATGTTGTTTCTGATGGAGGTCAACAGTTATTTGAGGTAAACCGAGATCAAAATGTGAAACTCTTTTAAAAAGTGGTATGTACATGTATAGTACAATAAGCATATTGTTTTAAATGAAAGTCAAATGTCATTTGGGATCAACAGATGTGAAAACCTTGTAAGCATGTTTATCTCAAGAAGGGAAACGTGACCTGATCTCATACTTAGTATGTTTATGTCCCTTATTTAAAATTTTATTTTTGGTGGTCAAAGGTCAATTTAGGGTCAGCAGAGGTCAACCATGAACACATAGCTAAAGGACAGATCTTGTATGTGGCATATGGATACCACATTATGTGCAAGAAGCATATTGTGTTTGGTGGAGGTCCAGGGTCATTTGGGGTCAGCAGATGTCAAAATGTGAAAATCTTATAAACATGACGATATCATAAGAAGGGAAGCCTGGACAGATTGCATAAATAACATGTGGATCCCTCCCAATATCAAGCACAATATTGTGTAAAATATTCATCATATTACTATCTCTCACCTATTTAACTAAATACACATTTTCACAGGCAATTCTTTCATATGTAAAACTGCCAACCATTTTTCTTTTTAGAAATTTCTCAGATTTACTTAAATCTTTCTGCATATCTGATATGAAAAAATTACACTTTAAATATCACAAGTCTTGGCATTACCTAAGACTAGCAAGCCCACTATACCGTCGGGATTTTCCGACATTTGCGATGTTTTTCGTACATGAAAGGGAACTGCTGATTTAATCCTTCCTTGAATAGAATTACATTTAAGCCAAAAACATTGGGGATTACCTGATATTTCAGACCTTGTATTGTACCTTATGTTGTTAACAGATAAAGTAGAGCACCAATGGTGCAGATGCTCTTACCATGGGTGTCATCAAATACTTACTGAATGAACAATGGGTCCAAATGGCCCTTAATTCCTGAACACCCCAAATGTGTCCACTACTTCACAATAACTGTAGCAACTGCAGACCATAGAAGCATGATTTTGCATGTGTAACATTGGGCCCAAATGGCCCTTCATTCTTGAAGATCCCAAATGGACCACTACTTCTCAATAATTTGAGCATTTGTTGCAAAAATCCATGTAAGACTATATGAGCAGCATTTTGCATGTTTTCTAACAATGGGCCCAAATGGCCCTTCATTCCCGAACACCCCAAATGGACCACTACTTGTCAATAATTTGATCATTTGTTCCAAAAATCCATGTAAGACAATAGAAGCAATATTTGCATGTTTTCTAACAATGGGCCCAAATGGGCCGATGACAACCTTTGTCATCAAATTCCTGAACATGCCAAATGAACAAATATCCAACAGTAATTCTGAACAAACTTTAAAAAAAAAATCCATACAAGACTGTGCATATTTTCTAAAAATGGGCCCAAATGGCCCTTAGGTAATCTTTCATTAAAAATTCCTGAACACCCCAAAGGGACCACTACTCAACAATAATTATGAGCAACTTTTCCCAAAATTCATGTCTGTGGGAGAAGAAGCATTTTGCGTATTTCCAAACAATGACCCTAAATGACCTTTGACCTCAATTTCCTGAACACCCCAAATGGCCAACCACCCAACGATCACTGTGCCCAACTTTCATAAGAATCCATGAAACATTGTTCAGAAGAGGCAATTTGCAAATTGTGGACAGACAGATAGATGCCTTTTGACTGCATATACTCACCAGCTTTGCTGGTATGAGCTAAAAATCAATGATCAATATAATCTGTTGATGAAAACAGGTCTAATAAACCACATGTTCTGTCGGGATTCAAAGAGGTATGTATAAGGGGAGAAAACTGTCAAAATGTTGAAGGGTAAATGTGTCGGTACCCGTCGAGAACAGTCTGAAGGTATCACAAAGTGTCGCAAAACGTCCAGTCCGTCGAGCCACGTCCACCTCAACATGGCAGCACTGTATATAAAAGACGACATCAAAATTACCCACAAAAATATATACACACCTCTGCCCAAAAGGACGACAGAAGCACCTAATAAATAACGCCTGCTAGCTGATGGCAAAATAATGACAAAATAATATCTGAACTCACTTCCTGCCGGGTGCTGCAATGATCCATCTTTCTTTTTGTCATCTTTTGTCTTCCTTCTTTTACCAGTTTTCTTTTGAGCATCATCTAGATACAGTAAATAGACCATAAATGATGGTTATTGGTTCCACTTCCCTAAAACTAGCATTTATTGTGCTACTCATTCTACCAAACAATTTTAGTGTTTTTGTTAATGAATTGATTTAATCAGAATTGTGGATGAATCTACATATATAAAGTTTGACTAAGCTGTGCTTTTTTAGTTATCGTGTTCACAAGGTTTCAGATTTGACTTCTGTTGACCTAAAATGTCCTTTGACATCCACAAATTAGAGCGATAACCATCCCGATGGTTACTTGCCATGAAACAAGAAAACTGAATATTCGCATTCAAATAGTAGCCTACTGTATGTCACTTTTAACATGCAAATATAAACTTGGTTCAGATTATGGTCTTCGAAACATTTTGACATCTGCTGACCTTTGACCTTCACCAAAAACAACACGGCTATTTTAAATGCCGTAGAAAAGCCACACACTCAAAGCCCTTTTCACACTTGCCTCAGACGGAACCAAGCTCGGTTCCAGGCCCGGTGCTGGCCCTAAACCCCTTTGCTTTCACACTTGCCCCAGATAGAACCAGGAACCGGTAATTTGGGAACCGAGAGAATCGGAGGTCAAAATTTGCCTATTTGACAAGTTAGTTGAAACATTACCTTCCAAATAACAATAAAACTCTGCTGTTAAAGCAAGTATGGATACAATATCAGTTTTCTTCTCTTATTTTCTGATACTTTGAAGCTCTGAAATTGAAGACAATTATTCAATACCAACCAACATATTCTGTGAGACTTTCATTTAAAATTTGTCTATTTGACAACACAATTTGCTCTGTTTTGAATTATCCTGGCAGAGACTACCTTATGTTTGAAAATAAACCTGGTAGTAACAATGCATGTCACATGGACAGCTAAGAGTTTTAAGCCTTTTTTGTGGTTCTAATTTGTAAATATAATGTAATTAATATTAATAGCATAAAATGACCATAACTGGAATATGCCTGTGTTGTATTCTATAAGATGAACATAGACAGGGGTTCATACTTGTTGAGATATCAGGTTTCAAAGGTTTTTCAATTTTGACCTCTGCTGACCCAAGTTAAATTACTATCAACATCGACCAAATATAATACGCTTCTAGAACCACTTAACCCTTCGACTGTCAACTTAATTTTAGAATCTGTACCCCAAATAGACAGCACGTAATTACCACATAATTATATATCAATGGAAAGCTAAGACATTGACGAATCCAAATATGTATAATTTTATGTGCAGTCATGTAGGTTGCCGTGGCAACATGAAATAAACAATGGAAAATATGTTAATGTTGTAATTCAATTATTCTGTCCTGTTTTTATTTTCATGAACCTGGGAGTATCATCAACTTATTCTACAACTTATCCTCTTTCATTCAAGCTATAACTTGACTAACTGGGTGCTTCGTGGGCGACAGAATGTACCGTGAAAGAAAAAAAAGCTGCGAAAATAATGGCATCATATTGCGCAGTACATTATTAGGCCTAGCCTATGACTACTCCCACTCAATAAGATTCTAGCCTATATAATTGCCTAGCTTTTGATCAGCCTAGGCTAGCCTTACACAGTAAAACATTAGTTATGAGTGTAGGGCCTAGTGTAGGCTAGGTCTGGGTTACAAAAAATGTACATTTTTTATAGAAAATACCAACAAAATTATCTAAAATGTTTATATAAATGCTCACTTCCGGGTTTGAAAGTCACAAATCATCTGAAAGAATGAGCTAAACTTCGGATTATTTTACACAAAACATAATTTTCGTACAACTGGTAACAGGCTAGATCAACGGCCTAGCTAATTACAATGTTACAGTGGCTTACAAACAATTCACCAGATCATAACTCTCCTGAGCTCAATTTCTCCAATATATACTGCAAAATCATGTGTTAGAAATTGGGTTTTACTTCCGGGTATTTCTGTAAATTTATCGGCAAAAAGTCGGAAAAATATCAGTAAAATACCGAATAATTTTGAATAAAATATTGCCAACGATGTTCACTTGTGTCTTCTGTGTGTAATTGTATTGGTGACAGGCGCCACAATTTGGTTTAAAGGGGTGTTCCATTGTTATCTTAAAGGGGTGTTCCTATGCGCGTGTTAACAGGCTTATGGCAGTCAAATGGTTAAGAGGCATGCACATGTCAAGTATGATATCTGTCCAAGTTCCCCTCCTTGATATATCGTGTTTACAAGGTTTCCACATTTTGACCACTGCTGACTTCAAATGATCATTGACAACAAAAACAATAGGGTTCATTTACTCAATATGGGACATCTACATACCAACTATGAGATTTGTCCAAGCTTCCCTTCTTGAGATAGTTTGACAACTGTTGATCTCAAATGACCTTTGACCTCCAAACAAAAACAATAGGGTCATCTACACACCAACTATGAGATTTGATTGCAAAGGTTACGATTTACTCACTGTTTGTCACTACCAAGTCAACATCCCTGAAGACTTTCTTCTGCCCATCAACTAAAACGGTCACAAGCCTTTGAAACCTGTCTACAGTGTACACTTCAACACTTTCAACATTCTCTCCAACTCTGACAGACACAGCATCACCTCGGCAAAGTGACTGGATGCACACTTCACTCCTCTCTCTATGCCTTAGTCTCTTGGGTAAGACCACTGATCCAAGCCCTGCAAAGAAAACAAACCAACATTTAAAAATAGGCCCTTAAGCTGGGTAAATAATGCCTTAATTAGCAATCGTCTGCAATGGAATCAAGTACCACAGTATATTTGAAGTATTACCCGTACTTACCAATAAAAGCAGTTTTTAAGTTTAATGCTAACATAGCAGTATTAGATCATATTACTCACTTTACTATATAATTCAGTATACTGATAGATTAATAACTTTTAAGGACTGGTTTTATATTAAAGGGGCATTCTAGGTAAATGTTGAAGAAGGATATCTTTAAAAATAAAAAAGAATACATTGCAACCAAGATTTATATTTTCTGCTCTTCATAGTGTGAATAACTTATAAATATTTATTTGTATTAAACCCTCCTTTTAAGCAGCCTAGGTCTCAATTTAGCAAAGTACAATGGTTGTGCCTAATTTGGCAGTAAGAGCTAAACATTTGGTCAAAATAATAAAAGACATAGATCTTAGGACTTAACTTTACTAAGGATTCTCTTAGATATACAGGAACTCCTTAAGATAAGCCAATGATTATATGGATTAATCTTCATGCAAGGGTGTAAGAGGCAAGCTAATAAAAGGAATTAACTACATGAATGGGGTGTGAAGCCACCTTTCTAACAAAGCAGAGGGTAAGGTTTATGTACAAATACACAAAAACTTGGAAGTTTCAACTACAGGGATTAAAAACACCTTCCTGGAAGAGACAAGCTAACAAAAGAAGTAAACTATATGTATAGAGTGTGAAGCCACTTTGCTAACAAAGCAGAGGAAAAGGTTGATTTACAAATACACAGTGATTAAAAACATCTTCCTGGAAGAGGCACCCCAATAGGGTAGGGTGTGATGCCACTTGCTGACAAATCATGAAGTATTTAAATAAGATTTGTGACCATTGAGGAGTCTACTCCACATATTATAACACCTAATAGTATAGAAAATAAGGATCAGAAAGGACAGTGTCCTCATAAAATATCCTGAACCACAAACTCCCTAAATTCTACCACTAACAGAAAAATATGCATAAATTCCATTCTTGAAGGCATTCACACTATTATCATACACCAACAACTCTAGCAAATCATTCCACTCATCCACCACTCTCTGTGAAAATAAGTACTTTCTGACATCTAACCTGGAAAAATCCTTATTTAACTTAAGACCATGACCACTGGTATGAGTATTGTGATACAAGGTGAAGAAATAAATAAATACTTGTAGCAGTCACAGTGGGAGATTTGTTTCATGACATCATTTATGGAGATTCCATCAAGAGGTGGACTCCATGTGGGTTTATTATTTCAAAGTTATGACATAACGAATGCAGAAAATTATAATTTCAGACCAACTAGACTTTATGAAGTACATTAAGATTACACCTCAAGGGAGAGTTGCACTGGTAAACTTTTAAAGTTACTTCATCCTATTTTGAGAATGATTAAACAAGTTAAGTTCACTGAGACCTGAAATGCATATAACTAGGCTACAGGCCTAGACTTGATGTAACTTCACTGATACTCTATACTGAGTTGGAGCCTGCAGAGTCAGTTGCAGTGTTATTTTAAAGTAACTTACAGTTGAGCTGGAGACAAACTACAGCCCTATAACAGGTCTCTGTATACTCCATTACTAACTCTGCTCCATTAATTGTTCCCTTACAGTAACCCAATTTAAAACCGTACAAGTTTTGAAATACCCAATGTCACTGTTAAAAATATTTTTCAAAACAATGTAAAGCATTAGAAATATTAGTTAATTACATGCCTCGATTTAAAACACACACTTGTATTTGTACCTCAAAATAATAAACCTCGACATGACCTTTCAAGTGAATGTCATGCAAAACGTTTTAAAAACGACAAGTTACCTAATTTAAAATGGAATATTCCAAATAAAACAAACGGCTACAGATGGGACTAGAACCTTATGTTTTACTGTTATGCAAACATATGAGAAATAAATTTGAATTGGTAGACATTTGTGGGCAAACTGGTAATTTGAGGGTGAGCAGGCAATGGGGCGAAACGGTAACCAGTCGTTTCGCCCAATTGCCAGTTCGCCCAATGCCAGTTCGACCATGTACCTACCAGTTCTCCCCCACGTACCTACCAGTTTTCCACCCACCCCCAAAATTTTTTTTATAGATACTAAATTAGATTTAGAGTACCAACGGGTAAATATTGTTTGAATGACAGTGTCTAACGTTGTACAGTAGGCCGATTTTATTCGAACATCTAAATATTAGTTATCATTACAAAATGTTGTTGTTGATTATTAACTTCTTTCCCAATCATATTACTACAATACCATCATTATAATTGTTAATAGACTAGGCCTACACTATACTCCGTTTGGATTCTTGCCAAGAATTTCTGCAACCCATAAAAATGTTTCACACAGTTGGCCTACAAAAAGTTTTATTTGCATACACTCTTGGCCTAGGCCTATACTATTACTAGCATACAGTGTTTGTGTAACGCCAACGGGTTGTACTATGTTATGTAGTACTATACTGTGCGTCAGTATTCAGGTAGGGATAGGATGAATTCCGCTTAGGCCTTAAGATTAACTCTGATTCCTAAGCCAGGTTTAGTAATATATGTGTCACACACAGTTAAAATATCTTCAACTTAACCTTTTCAACTTAGTCACATCCTTGCATTTAATTAGGCGCAATCGGGTCCAGAAGCATGCAAGGTCTGTAATTTCACTCGGTAGACTATGTAAATCTTCCTCAAAACATTTCACTTTCAATTAATAATAACATTATTAACACGGTATTTTCGTGCACTGCGCATCTACATAGTTAGGCCTACACTCGCTAGCCTAGCTGCACGAAAATATGGACCACCATCTAGGATTGAGTAGTACTCAGTATACTAGTTTAGGCCTATCCTACCACTATTTGAAATTGTAGCCTAGCCCGTTTGACGGTACGTACGTACGTGGTTGGTCGTCGAGTAGTACAAATTTTGGTCCCTAGTTCGAAGACCCGGCCTAGTTAAATTTGTGCATAATTTAACTGGATTAAGTCCCATCTGTCGCCAGTTTGTTTTATTTGGAATACTCCATTTCAAAGTAGGTAACTACTAGAGTATTTGTCGTTCTCAAAACGTTTTGAGAACGACAAATACTCTAGTAGTTACCTACTTTGAAATGGAGTATTCCAAATAAAACAAACTGGCGACAGATGGGACTTAATCCAGTTAAATTATGCACAAATTTAACTAGGCCGGGTCTTCGAACTAGGGACCAAAATTTGTACTACTCGACGACCAACCACGTACGTACGTACCGTCAAACGGGCTAGGCTACAATTTCAAATAGTGGTAGGATAGGCCTAAACTAGTATACTGAGTACTACTCAATCCTAGATGGTGGTCCATATTTTCGTGCAGCTAGGCTAGCGAGTGTAGGCCTAACTATGTAGATGCGCAGTGCACGAAAATACCGTGTTAATAATGTTATTATTAATTGAAAGTGAAATGTTTTGAGGAAGATTTACATAGTCTACCGAGTGAAATTACAGACCTTGCATGCTTCTGGACCCGATTGCGCCTAATTAAATGCAAGGATGTGACTAAGTTGAAAAGGTTAAGTTGAAGATATTTTAACTGTGTGTGACACATATATTACTAAACCTGGCTTAGGAATCAGAGTTAATCTTAAGGCCTAAGCGGAATTCATCCTATCCCTACCTGAATACTGACGCACAGTATAGTACTACATAACATAGTACAACCCGTTGGCGTTACACAAACACTGTATGCTAGTAATAGTATAGGCCTAGGCCAAGAGTGTATGCAAATAAAACTTTTTGTAGGCCAACTGTGTGAAACATTTTTATGGGTTGCAGAAATTCTTGGCAAGAATCCAAACGGAGTATAGTGTAGGCCTAGTCTATTAACAATTATAATGATGGTATTGTAGTAATATGATTGGGAAAGAAGTTAATAATCAACAACAACATTTTGTAATGATAACTAATATTTAGATGTTCGAATAAAATCGGCCTACTGTACAACGTTAGACACTGTCATTCAAACAATATTTACCCGTTGGTACTCTAAATCTAATTTAGTATCTATAAAAAAAATTTTGGGGGTGGGTGGAAAACTGGTAGGTACGTGGGGGAGAACTGGTAGGTACATGGTCGAACTGGCATTGGGCGAACTGGCAATTGGGCGAAACGACTGGTTACCGTTTCGCCCCATTGCCTGCTCACCCTCAAATTACCAGTTTGCCCACAAATGTCTACCAATTCAAATTTATTTCTCATATGTTTGCATAACAGTAAAACATAAGGTTCTAGTCCCATCTGTAGCCGTTTGTTTTATTTGGAATATTCCATTTTAAATTAGGTAACTTGTCGTTTTTAAAACGTTTTGCATGACATTCACTTGAAAGGTCATGTCGAGGTTTATTATTTTGAGGTACAAATACAAGTGTGTGTTTTAAATCGAGGCATGTAATTAACTAATATTTCTAATGCTTTACATTGTTTTGAAAAATATTTTTAACAGTGACATTGGGTATTTCAAAACTTGTACGGTTTTAAATTGGGTTACTGTAAGGGAACAATTAATGGAGCAGAGTTAGTAATGGAGTATACAGAGACCTGTTATAGGGCTGTAGTTTGTCTCCAGCTCAACTGTAAGTTACTTTAAAATAACACTGCAACTGACTCTGCAGGCTCCAACTCAGTATAGAGTATCAGTGAAGTTACATCAAGTCTAGGCCTGTAGCCTAGTTATATGCATTTCAGGTCTCAGTGAACTTAACTTGTTTAATCATTCTCAAAATAGGATGAAGTAACTTTAAAAGTTTACCAGTGCAACTCTCCCTTGAGGTGTAATCTTAATGTACTTCATAAAGTCTAGTTGGTCTGAAATTATAATTTTCTGCATTCGTTATGTCATAACTTTGAAATAATAAACCCACATGGAGTCCACCTCTTGATGGAATCTCCATAAATGATGTCATGAAACAAATCTCCCACTGTGACTGCTACAAGTATTTATTTATTTCTTCACCTTGTATCACAATACTCATACCAGTGGTCATGGTCTTAAGTTAAATAAGGATTTTTCCAGGTTAGATGTCAGAAAGTACTTATTTTCACAGAGAGTGGTGGATGAGTGGAATGATTTGCTAGAGTTGTTGGTGTATGATAATAGTGTGAATGCCTTCAAGAATGGAATTTATGCATATTTTTCTGTTAGTGGTAGAATTTAGGGAGTTTGTGGTTCAGGATATTTTATGAGGACACTGTCCTTTCTGATCCTTATTTTCTATACTATTAGGTGTTATAATATGTGGAGTAGACTCCTCAATGGTCACAAATCTTATTTAAATACTTCATGATTTGTCAGCAAGTGGCATCACACCCTACCCTATTGGGGTGCCTCTTCCAGGAAGATGTTTTTAATCACTGTGTATTTGTAAATCAACCTTTTCCTCTGCTTTGTTAGCAAAGTGGCTTCACACTCTATACATATAGTTTACTTCTTTTGTTAGCTTGTCTCTTCCAGGAAGGTGTTTTTAATCCCTGTAGTTGAAACTTCCAAGTTTTTGTGTATTTGTACATAAACCTTACCCTCTGCTTTGTTAGAAAGGTGGCTTCACACCCCATTCATGTAGTTAATTCCTTTTATTAGCTTGCCTCTTACACCCTTGCATGAAGATTAATCCATATAATCATTGGCTTATCTTAAGGAGTTCCTGTATATCTAAGAGAATCCTTAGTAAAGTTAAGTCCTAAGATCTATGTCTTTTATTATTTTGACCAAATGTTTAGCTCTTACTGCCAAATTAGGCACAACCATTGTACTTTGCTAAATTGAGACCTAGGCTGCTTAAAAGGAGGGTTTAATACAAATAAATATTTATAAGTTATTCACACTATGAAGAGCAGAAAATATAAATCTTGGTTGCAATGTATTCTTTTTTATTTTTAAAGATATCCTTCTTCAACATTTACCTAGAATGCCCCTTTAATATAAAACCAGTCCTTAAAAGTTATTAATCTATCAGTATACTGAATTATATAGTAAAGTGAGTAATATGATCTAATACTGCTATGTTAGCATTAAACTTAAAAACTGCTTTTATTGGTAAGTACGGGTAATACTTCAAATATACTGTGGTACTTGATTCCATTGCAGACGATTGCTAATTAAGGCATTATTTACCCAGCTTAAGGGCCTATTTTTAAATGTTGGTTTGTTTTCTTTGCAGGGCTTGGATCAGTGGTCTTACCCAAGAGACTAAGGCATAGAGAGAGGAGTGAAGTGTGCATCCAGTCACTTTGCCGAGGTGATGCTGTGTCTGTCAGAGTTGGAGAGAATGTTGAAAGTGTTGAAGTGTACACTGTAGACAGGTTTCAAAGGCTTGTGACCGTTTTAGTTGATGGGCAGAAGAAAGTCTTCAGGGATGTTGACTTGGTAGTGACAAACAGTGAGTAAATCGTAACCTTTGCAATCAAATCTCATAGTTGGTGTGTAGATGACCCTATTGTTTTTGTTTGGAGGTCAAAGGTCATTTGAGATCAACAGTTGTCAAACTATCTCAAGAAGGGAAGCTTGGACAAATCTCATAGTTGGTATGTAGATGTCCCATATTGAGTAAATGAACCCTATTGTTTTTGTTGTCAATGATCATTTGAAGTCAGCAGTGGTCAAAATGTGGAAACCTTGTAAACACGATATATCAAGGAGGGGAACTTGGACAGATATCATACTTGACATGTGCATGCCTCTTAACCATTTGACTGCCATAAGCCTGTTAACACGCGCATAGGAACACCCCTTTAAGATAACAATGGAACACCCCTTTAAACCAAATTGTGGCGCCTGTCACCAATACAATTACACACAGAAGACACAAGTGAACATCGTTGGCAATATTTTATTCAAAATTATTCGGTATTTTACTGATATTTTTCCGACTTTTTGCCGATAAATTTACAGAAATACCCGGAAGTAAAACCCAATTTCTAACACATGATTTTGCAGTATATATTGGAGAAATTGAGCTCAGGAGAGTTATGATCTGGTGAATTGTTTGTAAGCCACTGTAACATTGTAATTAGCTAGGCCGTTGATCTAGCCTGTTACCAGTTGTACGAAAATTATGTTTTGTGTAAAATAATCCGAAGTTTAGCTCATTCTTTCAGATGATTTGTGACTTTCAAACCCGGAAGTGAGCATTTATATAAACATTTTAGATAATTTTGTTGGTATTTTCTATAAAAAATGTACATTTTTTGTAACCCAGACCTAGCCTACACTAGGCCCTACACTCATAACTAATGTTTTACTGTGTAAGGCTAGCCTAGGCTGATCAAAAGCTAGGCAATTATATAGGCTAGAATCTTATTGAGTGGGAGTAGTCATAGGCTAGGCCTAATAATGTACTGCGCAATATGATGCCATTATTTTCGCAGCTTTTTTTTCTTTCACGGTACATTCTGTCGCCCACGAAGCACCCAGTTAGTCAAGTTATAGCTTGAATGAAAGAGGATAAGTTGTAGAATAAGTTGATGATACTCCCAGGTTCATGAAAATAA
>WXZC020000289.1:0-13160 GCA_011317855.2 Paelopatides confundens
AGCATTTTACAACTGTTGACGACATTTCCAGCCTCTTGATTACAAGAACTCACTGGCCATACTGGCCTGTGAGTTAATAACCATTATGTATGTTTTCTCCACGTGTCTCCTCCGTTGCGGGGAGACGCACGGTTGTCTCTGATATACAGGTGCAACACTGTGTCGGCTGCCGCATCTATATACCCGATAGCCTCTGAGACAAACATACTTCGTGCCCTAGCTGTAGGACCTGATCTCGCGAAGATCCTTGCGAGATTTACTCCTCTTTCGACCAGCCACAGCTGCGAAAAATCGACAGATGGATGGTCAATCAGCAGGTAGAGCTGCTATCCGACAAATCAAGAGCATATTGCGGTGCAGCAACGCAGAGTGGTTTAACGAGTGAACCCTCATTCTCCCCCAAAGCTAGGATACTGCTGGCACCGCTACGGAGCGTCCCGCTCAGGCCACGGCTACTTCTGCCACCGCCGAAAGACTACTACGACATTCCTTCAGAATCACGGCTACTGCTGCCACAGCTGCGGTGAAGGCCAAACCGAAATGCAAAGGCAAGAAAAGAAAGACAAAGGAGAGGACCGAGGGACAGCCGCCGACACCATCCAGACGCTACATGCCAGTATCCATCTGGGTTGGCGGTGTAACTAAGGTGTCATCACCTCTTAACGGAACGTCCGTTGCCAGTGGCTCGACCGTGTTCTCATGCGGTAGTCACTCAGACTCACAAGGTAGTACCATCGTCTATATATGACCTCCAGGGGATCCTCTACCAATAGACTCGACATGAGCCCACCGGGATAGAGACCGTCGTTCCCCGTCGCGGAAGCGGTCTCCACGCCTAAGGTACCGGGGTAGAAGCCGCTCTAGGTCAACTTCCTATTCACCGCGGGATCGATCTTACCGCCGCCGCCCCTCCCACTATTCTCTGAAGTCAAGTGAGGTAATACTACAGGAGCCACCGGCCTGGCTAATGCACTTCACAGACCTTCGGCTCAACCGCCTGGACTCTGCGCCCCTACAGCAGCAACATTATATATGTCTAGTACCTTCAACATATGCGGACGCACCGCAGCTATATTTATTGGACTGTTCTTCTGTGACCTTTTCTGGCCTCGAACATCTTTGATGTCTTTTCATGACATATCCCAGACGGCAACCCGTAGCCACTTCTCCGACGATGAGATAGTGGATCACGAGGAGGATTTGCAACACACCTATTCTGGACCTGCCCAAAGAGGTTACCACTAAGACAGTGGCCACAATTAACCGTCACCTCGGGGTTAGTATCACACGGAGACCGACGTTCCACAAGCTCCCCAGTCACTTTTGAAAATATCCGGAACCAGATAGAGCACAGGCACATTCTATCCCGGTTGATATCTTGTTACGAGAGATGCACAGCCTTCCTCAAGCGCGGGGTAAGTGTTATCAAAGTTCTTCCTCTTCCACGACCTTCCAATGCCAAATTAAGGACATTCTGTATCGTCAAGACACCGCTGCAAGGTTCGGTATGTAGTTTACCTATACTGCTTGCCGATGTCCTTTAACAGGCACCGTCTGCAAGAACCTCAGGACGAAACATATGTTTCCAACTGGGGGTTACCGACCTGTTTAACCTTGTGAACCTCTGGTCAGCTCACTTTCGATCAATTTGCTAGAATCGGTTTGATGAGCGTCAATGCTATTTGTATTGTTTTGTTTGTGGTCAGAGGGTAACTAAATGGTACGGGTTCTCAAATATTACGCTGCAACTGGATTTGGGAGATCAGTCTGGCATGCAATAAGCTCATTATTTCCAGATGGTTGGTTAACCTCATCAGAGTCCGATTCCGTCAGACGGGCATGCCCATTCAGGACATACTTAAAGCGGCCACTTGAAAGACTATAACAACTTTTGTAGCTTGTTACTTATCCGACGTCATGGCTATAGGGTCGGCTTTTGGCAACGCGGTTCTGAGAGGCCTGGTGGGTAGCCCCCGCTCCTATGTCCCTCAAAGTCAAGGATCTTCTCTCGGTATGGTTCACATTGAACTACGGTATCTACTTTATACTCATACTCTACGTATATGCCTCACCACATACATATACCTCGCTAACTTGAACGGCATTAATGTAAATTACAAGCCCTTAACCATATTATATTCATGTATGACTACAGAAGTCATCCTGCCGGGGTTCACCAGCGGTGAACCTGCGTGCGGACCTTTCCGGCTTCTCGTCCTATAATACCTATACCGTCCCCCTAGACAGGGTCTAAAAGGTACGTTTTGAGTATGGGTGTCGCCGATTGCTTATTCCTAGATGTTATTTTTTAGTTTTTCTCTAACACAGTAGATCAGAGGTGCATATAGTAGTGTCGAGACATGTAAGTATGTTCGTTCATAAATATCCAAACCAGTAAGTTTTGGAATTTTAAACCAATAGTGCAGAATTAGTGTAAAGATACCGTAGTACAGAATAGTGTATATAGAAACAATATGACATCCCTATGAGGAATCCATTGGCGTTTACGTCTTCAAAGTTGAATCGGGAACTATTAAACATGTCATTGATCCAGTTAACAAGAATATTATATCCACTATTCCCCCTGTGTACCATTTGCGCCTATTGACAACAACACCATTCCCAGTATTTCTAACTGATTTTGTGTAGATTATATAAATTAAACAGAAAACAGATGTACAGTACAGTATACAGTTTAAATAAAGTCAGCGTACTTTCTCGTTCTTAACTTTTGTGTTTTATTCTTACGCCTTGCAAAGATGAAGCAAATTGCCAGTAAGATTATTTCAATGTTGATAATAACGGTAGGTTGTTTACATCATAGCTATAAAGGGAGGCATTGACTATTTTTGAAACCAGGAGCCAATTTGGGAAATAATGATGAAGGTGTGGTACTGCATTTCAGTAAAAATAAGTTAAAAAAACAGAAATAATTTAAGCTTGTAGGAATTATGATCTTTAACTTATAGGCAGTTAACCAGGAACACATTCTCTGTTTATTTTATAGATCTATATCGCAGCAATCCAACCTATCAAGATGATGGCGTCCTCTAAACTTATCAAAGATATTGAAGAAAACTTCTTTCTGTGTCCTGTTTGCTTGGATCAATTTAAAGAACCGAAACTGTTGCCATGTCTTCATCGATACTGCAGTGATTGCTTGAAAACAGTAATTCAAGCCAGTCATGATGGCTCAATAAGGTGTCCAATGTGTAAACAGGATATCACTATACCAGAAAATGGCGTAGACGATTTCAAGACTGATTTTCACATGAAAAGTATGCTTGAGTTCATACAATTGAAGAAATCATTTGAAAATAAAGGTTTAAAGACGTGTGTTAGCTGTTCAAAGAATACAAAAGGTTCAGCATACTGCTTTAAGTGTAGAGAATATTTATGTGATCAATGTTACGAGGTTCACGTCAGCAATAAGATGTTTACTGACCACCAACAACACACTCTGAAATTGGATAATATTGAGGCACATAGTCTAACGCTGGAGAAATTATCAACACTAACCGAAGATCCCAGGTGCCATACACATGTGAAAAAAGAAGCGCAATTATGTTGCAGTACTTGCAACAATGTGCCAGTTTGCGTAGCGTGTACTTACAGTAATCACAACGGTCATGACCTACATGACGCAACTCAACTAGCAAAGAGAGAAAGAGAATTGCTGAAACCGAAACTTGCTGAACTAAACATACACAAAAGTAAACTATACGAGTTACGAAAGAAGATTAAAACTACGAAACAAAAGCTGAATGAAAATGTAACAAAAAAGACAGAAATATTGATAAATCAGCACAAACAGCAGACACTCAAGATTAAAAAGAAACTCGTCGAACGTAATACTATACGAGCTAAAGGCTTTATGGATATAAAAGACAGAAGAAAAGTTGAAAACAATGAAACCACTTTTAATTTTGAAGAAGAATTGAGCCAAATGCAAGATAAATATGATAAAATCGTGCAGACAACTAAACGAAAATATGATTATGAATCTGAAGAGTTTAAAGATGAATGCGACGAAATTGATGGCAAACTTTTTAGAAAATTCGAAAGCTTAGATACTAATTTGAAGAACTTGACGACAACTAAAGAACTATTTAGAAAGAAAAGTGAAAATGAGCTAAAAGAAATATCAGATTATTGTGAACAGATTATTATACGTTACGAGAACTTCACAGCAACGACTTCATGTATTCTTGCTTCTAAAGACGACTGGACAGACGCTCAGTGTATCCCTGATATTAGAGCAGCATGTAAACCTCTGATAGAAGAAATGAAAAAGGAAATTCCAGGGTTAGTATCTTTGTCTGATTTCGTTATCTCTGATATTACAAAAGTTATTGATTATGACATCATGATTATTGAACACGAGTCTGTTGTTGTTGCTAACGGTTGGAAGATCAGTGGAATAACAGTCAGCAGGGATGGTACCATCGTCATCACTGGTATGGTATCAGATATGTACTCACATATCACTGTCCTCAACAGGAAAGGAAAAATACAACACCACTATCTGATAAAGAGAGAAAAGAAATATCATGTACATCCACATCGTTTCTGTTGTTTTTTATCAGAGTTCGAAGTTGTAACAGTTTGTATTCCCGATGAAATTGGTATTTACCGTATTCTTTATGGAACATACAAAAGGATGAATTTCAGTCACGTAATGAGTAATCGGCCAGAAGGTGTGAGGGTGTGGAGTATAACTACTGATCCTGAAAACAATCACATCATTGTTGGTACTAACTGCAGAGATGTGTATGTATTTGATGATCAGCTGAATTACATTCAAACTATAACACTACCAGATGTAATCGATTACTCACATGATATCACTGTACATATAGGTATACTCCTAGTTTGTGATTATCGTGGTAGGAAGGCATATGCAGTCACCATGGAGGGATCAGAGAGTAAGATCATGTATAAATTCGCCAAACCAGCTATTGATGGATGTGACTGCAGACCCGTAAATGTGTTTACAGACAAGACCGGGTTCATATACATGTTATGGGAGATATACCTTTTAAATCAGTGGAGAAGTATTGTGGTGCAGTACAGTCAAGATGGCCGACGGTTACTGACATCAAGAAGAGTAACTGATAACTCTCGTTGTGTGATCACATTAGAAAAAGCTGAAGCAGAAAAACTACTAATAGCAACATGGACCGGAAAGCTGTGCACGTACGGCCTATTATCAGCGGCGTGTACAGAAGGGGTGCAAAAGGCGCGCGCCCCTCTATTGGAATTTTTTTCCAAAAAGTGTATGGTTTTTACTAAAAAATAATAAATTGTTGAACGTAAAATATACTTCAAGATAAACATAAGAAAACACCATTTTGCACCTAAGCCCTCTTACATTATATTTGTTCTCAGAGGCCACACAACCCACCCCAACCCATCCTTATTTCCAATTTTCGTTTCATTTATTTGTTTTTTTCACAACCTATATATAGGCGCTGTATTATTATATTAATAATTAATAATAAATAATTACTTCTTTAAGACTTGTAAATTTACAATAATATATATATATTTTATCAAGTTTTTCACAAAAAATGAAATATTGAAGAAAATAATTTACTTCCAGATATGCAAATGTAGCACCATTTTACATATGAGCCCCCTTTCATGAACATAAATTCCTCAATGGCCACATCCCCACCTCACACCAAAACTTTTTGCCCTTGTAGAAGATAAATGTGCTTCGAAACTGCAAATTATAACACCATCGTATATCTAATCTCCCTTATATGGACACAAATTCTTAAAGGCCATATCACGCCCACCCCACCCCTCTACTGCAATTTCCCAAAATTTAGCTTTTTTTTTGCTATGAAATGAAATATTGTAGAACGTAAATGTACTTCAAAACATGCAAATGATAGCACCATTTTTCAACCAAGCTACCTTACAGGGAGTGTCCATTTAGACCCCTCCCAGAGCGGAAGATTATAACAAAATTGTGCCCCCTCCCCCTCTCTATCACAAATTGATGTGCACGCCTCTGTGGTAGCGACGTAGAATAATGATATATTTCAACGTAACAGCTGTAAACCTACTTGTTCAGCATGATGATATTATATTGGTACAGTAGCTGCTGAACATATGGGGATTACAGTAACATTAACTAAGGCAAACTATTTCTTTACAGAGGTCCCAAAGCTGTTTGTATATGTATATGGAAATTGCTATGCATACTGAATTCAGGAGACAGTGATATTAACTTATCTACATCGCGTAAGTCACTCTTAACGCTTGTTTGTATACACATGTAGTACGAGAGAAGTGATGTTTACAATTCTGATGGCTTCCTGAAGATTACTACCATTGATATGGGCTGTTTATGACTTTACTTCATTGGAAAACAAAGATATCTTTCATTGATCCTGAATCCACTCGCGGTATGTTATCATACGTCACTAATATCACACACATTTTAAAAAAGTAGTAGAAACTTTTGTATCAAATGAAGGTCTACATTAGTGTGTACATGCATGAACCATATTGTTCTTGCTGCAGGACAACGGTAATTCGAGATCAACAGAGGTTAAAGTCTGAAAACATTGTAAACACAATATCTCAAAAAGTACAACGTGGTCTTAATTTCATGTTTTGTAAGTTAATTCATCTTACTGCGTGCAATAACCGTGGTTGGAGAACCTTGTAAACATGACAACTCCACAAGTACAGCTTCTAAGTACCAAGTAAGTACAAGTGAAATACAGTTTTATTTTAGAACGGAGAAAACTAGTCTAGGCAAACTTTTTGTAATTCACACACTGTCTTAGATTGTCGGAGGAGCCGTAACACTAGAACGTATTACATGTATAGTTTATATAGGCAATAGCAGGGTAAGAAAACATGATATTGTCTAAAATGTTCAATTCCCGTCCCTTGTGTTTGTGAATATCAAGAGAGGGTGAAGAAGATATCGCAACACAATCGATCTAAACTGAAGCGGAGGACATGATCATATTCCAATAACGTTCTGTATTTTCCCATTATTTTTACAAAATAGTACTGATCGGTAGCGGTGTGAATATATGGGTATGCCTAGCCCAAACCACGAGAATATGTTCTTCATTACGCCTAGCCTCGTAGGCCTATATACGTATTAGTACTAGTATTAGGCTAGTACACATGCCCAACACTATTGGAAATTATTATACATTCTACTTCAACGTCAGGAGCGCATGCATGGACCTTAACTGGAGCAAAATCGGAACGTTTAGGCTACTTAGTTTGAATCACAGTTCTGATATTTTAACTCATTTTGTATTTGGCAAAAAATGTAATTTATAAGTCTCGCGTATAGAGAGGATATGTGAAAACGAATCTGACAGACCGGTGATATATCCGGAATTATTGTTCTAGGGGATTAAAAATTGGCCAGCAAAATGGTAAGCATTTCTGTTCTACTGTTCTAGGGACCCATAATTGACAGACAAAGAATATAAGCCCTATAGCGGAGGAGGGATGGTTAATATGGGCATCACTAAGGTCCGACGACTGGGGTTACTGATATGTTTACCTGACTGAAAAATATGATTGTCCCGACAGAAAGCACCAAATTTCCCGCCAACTCCATAACTTCCAAAATGGCAATGTCAATTCTTTTCTGACAAAACCGCGAACTGGCGGGATTTGGTTTCCATAACTACCATGATTAAATATTGCTCTGATATGTGTTTATCGCTAAAACGGATAATTCTGGAGGGTTATAAGGGAGAGAGAAATCTCTCTCATTTTGAAAAAGAAATTAATTTTTAGGGTCACCTAACTGCAAAATGGTGCCATTATAACATACCAAAATGTGCAAGACAATTAAGAAGAATAAGTAAAACAAATTTACAAACTTTGTAAAAGTAATATAAAAGAAAAACTGGGATCGGGATTTACTTCCAGCCCTTTTCCACAACACTGCCTCCTCCGTATAGCAACGCATACAGCCAATCATATCTATACTCGATAATTTAAATGAATCATCTCGCCGACTTGCCCAACGAGACTCTGCTTCAGACAACTGTAATACTTTACCCACCGACGGCATGATTTCAAAAGAAATATTTGCCCGACATTCAATCATTTATATGGGTGCTAGTAATCTCGCTGATGAACCAGGTTAACGATAAATTAAATTAATATTCTCTCCGACGAGACTTTATAGGTTTCCCGTCAACTGATACTTTACTCAACAAACCGCATCATTTCCCAGAAAACACACAACCTAGTTGGCATCAGTAAAAAAAGTGTATACACTTATTAAAATATTTAGTCATGTTAATATTATTATGTTTCATGTTTTAGTTTTTAATTACATGTCTTTCATACAAGCACTTTTCGCCGACATCGAAAATATTAATTTTGTAAAAAAAACACTGTTTCTCTGTGAACAATTTGTGGCTGTCAGATGCCAGTAAATCACATATAAAGGTGTAGAATTTAATCAGTTTATAGGGGAGGACCCCGGACCCCACCAGGGACTGATCGCCTACGGCACTCGAATGTTCGGGTTTTGCCCTCACTACTTGTTTGCCCCCTTTAGAAATGGTTCGCCAAAATGTTTCCACCAACTGTTTGCATGCCCTCCATTTCCCCCTTCCCTCCACACTTTGGAAATCGGGGTTCCGTCACTGCTAATTCCCCTCCCCTCATGGTGACGCCAAAAGGTTGTATGACATATACAGAGAGCGAAATGTTTCATAAAGTTCGAAATCTAAAATAAGATATCATGTTTTATATGGGAATGTCGACTTCTATATCAGCATGTCATACTTGCATACCAGCATGTCGAGATATATTTTAGCATGCCAATCACTTATACCAGCTTGGCGAACTTATAAGCATGTCCATACACTGTATGAGTATGATAAGCAGCTCTTCAAAGTATACGTAGGCTATAGCTACCTTCAATTAAATAATGTAGCGCGTGGGAATGATGACATGGCATATCGCACACAGCTGGCTTGTATAAAACACATGTGGTTGAGCGGTCGATTGTGTATACCACCATGTGCTTAGTGACTGACGGAAGTTTTTGCTCTGGATAGTGAGCACAATTTATGGAAATCTTATACAGTTACCAGGCAAACAAAAATTGCTCCTCTGTTCGAATATATGATTTCTTTTCGTAGCATATTGATTTTAGTGCTCGGCATGCTTGTATTTTGAATGGACATTCTTATATTTTTTCTCGAGATGCTTATATTTTTCGAGCCATTATGAAACATATGGCACACTGAATTCGTCTATAAGTTACAAAACGAATGTTTTAGTTATGACGCGCAGGCTGACCAATAATTGTAGTTATGTCCGTCAGGCTCATATGTGTATAGACATGTTCATATTGAATTCGCCATGCTGGTATAAGTGATTGGCATGCTGGTATGCAAGTATAACATACCGGTATATAAATCGACATTCTCATATAAATGTGGACATTTCATTATATTTTTCGACATTTATGAAACATTTCGCTCTCCGTAGACATTACTTGGTACATATTTGAAGAGAGGCTGTACGCATATGAAGTGAAGTAAAGTATATATATCACAATACTGGAGAAGAGGAGAGTAGAAAATATTGTGAGCGCGTTCAGGTTTTTATTAGAATTATATCATCATGTGTGAGAATTCCGAGGATATAATTCGGTAACCAATAGGGGCCCCTGTGGGTACGTGATCCACTCCCGTCCTCACCCGTGATCACCGCCCCTGTTTGGAGTTACTGGTTACTGTGTTTACAAAGTTTATAGGTTTAGAAATATGTTGACAAATGGCCATGGACCTCCACAATAAAAATGGTCATTGTACTCACTAATGTGAACCTACATACTAAATATGACGTATGTCCCAGTTGTTTTTATATTTATAATACTTACAAAGTTTTTAAACTTTCAGCACTGTTGACCTCAAATAACATTTGAACTTCACAAAAACCAATAGGGTTCGTGCAGTAACTAAGGTGAACATACATACCAAATATAGCATTTGCCAAAGCTGAACGTTTAAAGTTATTATGTTTAAAGTACAAAGTTTTCAGACTTTGGCTCTGTTGATCTCAAATGACTTTTGATCTCCAAAAAAAAAAACCGATGTTGTTCTTGTACACACTAAGATGTACATACATACTAAATGTGAAATATGACCATGCTGTATTTTTTTTTAGTTATCGTGTTTACAATGTTTTCAGACTTTAAATGATTCATGTACTAACTAAAGTGAACCTACATGATAAATATGAAGTTATAGTGTTGATGATGTTATCAAACTTTGAGCTATATTGACCTTATGACCTTTGACCTCCATCAAAAAAAAACAATAGGGTTATTGTACTCAATACGGTGAACCTACATTATTAAAATGAAGATTCCCATCATTGAACTGTTTGAGTTACCGTGTTTAAAATGTTTTGAAGGCAAAGAATGAACATAGGCCTATATTTCATAATTTCATTCAGAGTTTTGGATGTATTGTGTGGTTAGGGACCATTTCAATTATTATATGACTTCAATCGTATGTCTGTCAAAATTCCGGGTAGTCATTTCAGAACCGAGTGATGATATCACCGGGCGGGGATATTTGAAATTACAGGGCTCTTCCGATGAGATGTCGTGATTGGTTAGTTGATATTACGCAATCTTATAAATATACCCACCTTGCATTGACGTCACACGACTGTATATCAACCACACAGGTGGCCATCGCTGAGCGCAGGTACATGTATATCCTACATAGAGTATTATAATAGCACCATTACGAGGAAAAGTACAACATTCGGGTAGTTTACCTTTCGATCGCATTCGTTGTTTAAAAAAGACTGGCTCTCCTTGCGATTACTTCGATTGGAGAACCATTGCAGCAAAAAATCATTGTTATTCTTACAGACGGCGGCTATATCGCTGAGGCTACATACAAACCATGCAATGTTAACCAAGTACACGTATGCCACATACATGGTGTGTTGCAGTACACTGACCCATATGGGAGCTCATTTGTTGTCAGAAAGTCATACATGGTCAGCGATATGAGTCACCTTTTTATACCTAAAAGAGACCCTCCTGGATGATGATACAACGTAATACCTGTATATATTAGGTAACTGTATGTGTCAATGAGATACGTTATCTTACGCAGACCGGGACGTGTACGAGTAGCAAAGTCCCCTCATGTAGGGCGCTTCACTGTGTTTCAACCGGCTCGTGACGCTATATACAAGGGTATATACTAGCCCTCAGCTTATGATGTGATATTTAAGCCTACTACTACTACCTAACAATATATTGACAAAGATGTATGATTAGGAAAAGAATGTTACGAATTATGTACCCAAAAATTGCCCTATTTCAAGGCTCTTCTCATCGTTTCATGTACCGAAACATGAGAGCAACAAAAGGTTAATTATTCTTTTCGTTAACGCCAACATGCCAGATTGCGCAATATTAACCGACCAATCACACCGTCTCTCATCGGAAGTGTGGTGTGATTTAAAATATCGCGTCCGGGCACTTGTAATACACGTAATATTCAAAGAGTCATAATATTCCATAAGCTGCCGCAAGAATCATCCTTGACGACTCTCAACAAGATAGTTCTTCGATTATGTTTTAATCACTCGGATGGAAACTCATTAATGATCGAATAAAGGATAGAATAATGATTATGTTATTCAAAGCTTTAAATGGTTTAACTCCATCGTATACCTTACCGATATGTTCACATTTTTTAGTAATATCCATTGTCGTTTACTTATAACCTATTCAGCTGGGAATAATTTGTTTATTAATGGAAGAAAAACGAAATATCACCAAAGAAGATTTTCTTACCTTAGGCTACCGCTAATGAGTGGAATACCTTTGTCAGCTGATTTTAAGAATTTTAAGTCATTCAGTAATTTAAAGAGTCTTTTCAACAACATTTAATGTTTGTCTTTGAAGTTTGAAAATATTTACCAATCGATTGTTAAAATATTAAGTTTTTAAGTTATTGCATCTTGCCAACCATATTTAATATTTATCTTTGAAGTTTTATAAAACTTGGGAGCTGATTTTAAGAGTTTTAAGTAGGCCACTGTTAAGTGTCTTGCCAACAACGTTTAATGTTTATCTTGAAGTTTTATTGCGTAACAGTTTTGCTTAGGTATTATCTTGTTTTATTTATTTGTTTTATCTGTATTTCATAACAAATATTGTATTAGTTATCAATCTTAATACATGTTATTTTATTTTTACTCTAATTACTTATATTACTTCTATTTTATCGTGTATACTTGTGAAGACCTCGGGGAGATCAGCGCTATTTGCTAATCGAGATTTAACCCTCGTAAAATATTGTGTTAATATAAACAATAATACTAATAATTAATAATCACAACAGCCTACTTCGGTATTTATTTATTTCAAGTTTATATTCAGAAGGTAACTGGGTTAGTTAGCAAAAGCTAATCTTCCTCGAGACCCTCATGATACATAAAATGAGAAAAATTAAAACAACCAATGAAATATGTTACAGCAATACAGATTCAATCAAATCGTAGTATACAATAAAACATAATACATAAAATAAATAAATACATTAATTAGTTCATAGGTGTAAACAACATCATAGCATATCATAGCATAATATATCATAGCATAGTATATCATATCATATCATAGCATGGCATAGCATGGAATATCATAACATAACATAACATAACATAACATAACATAACATTCACATCACATCACATCATAACACAACACCGCAATAAAGATTCAATCAAATCAACACAACACAACACAATACACCATATCATATCACAGTAGAACACAACCCAACCCAACACAACACAACCCAACGCAACATAACATAACATAACATAACATAACACAACACAGCACATAATATCATAACATAACATAAAAAACACACAACGTAAACAAGTACAGGTGAATAAACGATTTCATGATTTACATAACAGAAGACTAGACTATATTTAAAAATAAAATAATTTAATAATCGTTTAATGTATTTATACTTTAATTAAGCAGTCTTTATTTAATTTGTTAGGGAATTCATATTTCGGAGGGGAACAGTTAGTTTGCCACCAGCACCTCCATAGCCACCCCAAAGCCATATATAGCAGAATTTTGCATAATTAGGTCA
>WXZC020000290.1:0-13158 GCA_011317855.2 Paelopatides confundens
ACATTGGCTTCCAGTTGAAGCACGTATTAATTTTAAAGTCCTCACTCTTGTGTTCAAATGTATTAATAAACTTGCACCTATTTACCTAATTTAACTTATAATGTTGAAAGTCCCCTCTAGAAGAATTATTTACATTCCTCAGTCATACACAAAATGTGGTGACAGAGCGTTTTCCCGTATTTGGACCTCGCTTATGGAATACACTACCAATCAGACTGCGTCTGCTTAATGATATTGATGTATTCAAAAAGGCATTGAAAACATATATTTTTAATTCTTTTGATATTCATAAAATTGTTGTTAATCGTTTTAAGCAATAATTAAGCTTGAATTTTGCTTAGAATGAAATGATAAACGCTTTTGTAATAATTTAACTTTACTGATCTCGCGCCGTAGTACGGTCTCACAGTGGTTTCCATGAATTCCTCTGCGAGTAGATTTCGGCGCGTAATAAATTTAGTTATATTATTATTATTATTAAATGCGGTATATTAACAAATGTTCCGCCAACCCACCCCAACACACACGTTTATCTCTCCATCGAAATTTCAACAACAAACAATTGTCGCACTTAAACTTCCAGGGGCATGCAGGGGCGTGTTCGGTTGGCGTAACAGACGCCCGCATTTTCTATTGGATTTTATTTGTATTATTTTTTATATTATGGTAAATTCGAGAAACTAGAAAGTTGCAGAGCCAGTTGCTTGACTGCCGTAAACGTCGGATGGTGTCCCATGCAAATATATAAGCATATTGGGCGAGGATCATGTCCCCCAATATTTGGAGTGGAGAACATCATATCAGATTCCCTCCCCTAAAAAAAGCATTTGCCAGGGAGCCACAGGAGGGTAAAAATGACCCTCACTAACCCCTCAAACAAGTTTTATTTAGTATATTCATATAAAGCTAGCCCACATGTCGTTCACAAATGAGGGATTTCATTCATTCGGGGGATTTTTGTCTGAGAAATTCGACGATGAAGGTGTTAAAACACAGAGAAATTCAGACTTAGCCTAAATCGGTAAGAATGCTTAGTCAAAATCATTAGGCTATGTTAACTTTGTTTATGAGTTGGCATGTATTACTAATCTAAGAATTATAAACAGGATTATTGGGGCTCAGCATGGGGAGACAAGTAGATATCCCTCTTTTCACCCACTCTTTTATTTTTAGATTTGTTTTTATTTCCTGGACCAATTTTTTTATGGTATATACTATGCGGTAATCATATGCAGATAGGTGACCTTAATATTCCATTTTTTCTCAGAAAGGAGGGAATCTCCTCTTACATCCAAACCCACCAGATCCATTTTATCCACAGACACATGACATAACAAAATTTCATCTTAAAGTTATAGTCCCCCCCCCCCCCCAAACACACTTTGGGATGTTTTCGAACACTGTCAGGATCCGTTTTAGTCACAGACCCAGACAAGAACAATTGGCTTTGTCATTTGAGAAATTATGGTGCTGATTGGGAATTTGGGACTTTCTGTTGGGACAATCAGATTTTTGTAGTGTCAAAAATGTCAACCCCTCCCCCACTTTCCCCAGTCGTTTGGCTTTATTGACACCTCTGATTGTAGATATAAATTTACTTTCGTGTAAAATCCTTAATTCTGCTAAAATATTATTAAAGGAGAGGGGAACCCCTCCCCTTAGACCCAACACCACAACGCTTTTCCACAAAGGTTTATAACCCTTAAAAAATCCAATATCGAGAGTCGGAGGTTGCACACGCCACTGACATTAGCCACAAATGCATCCATTTTTTCTTCAAAAAAGACTCACTCCCAATACGTGTACCCATTTCGAACACTGGTTATTATGAAGAATTATATAATATTTACATGATCGTTGAGTCACGGATCTCTGCATAACAGCGTCCCTTTGAACATGAACATGAACAGCGCCTCTATTTCATCAACTGAAAAGACGTCATCATATGAAAAGCTGTCATATTAAAAAGTCTTCATCATCATACGGTTTTGTGTAATGTTGACTGCAACAGCGCCATTATAAAATGACTTTACTTCATGGTCATATCATTTGTGTTCTTCTTTAGATCAATTTCTTTCGTCGAATGACTTGACGTCTTTCTCACAATTATTATTGCATGTTCAAGTGAAAAGACTTCCTCATATCATTTAGTTTCGTTATTAAATCTGTTTTAGTAGTCATGATTTGAACTTACATTGTTTAGAAAATAATTCGATGTCATCAAACGTATTGGTGTCATTGCGACTTCATTTTACGCCACAATGACATCGATTTGCTCCGTCATCACGTACAATCACGCCATGCATCACACAATATTATATCACTATTACCTTTAGTTATGCTTTCATTGATTTTGTTTTGATCATCATCACCAAAATAGTGGCCATCATCGAAAGGTTTTCCCTTTCGGCGTTCCATAATTTGTCGACTGAACAATCTGTTATAAACTTTATAGATATAACTACACGTAATCCACTCAACACTTTTAAAATGGTTGTCTGACTTACGTTGGTGCAGAATATCATCATACTGCAGGCAGAGTATCCCATATTACAGTGCAGTACAGTACAGTAGGTGCGTCGCGCGAGAATTGCAAAAGAGAGAACGTAAACCAATATGTTTTCTTACAAAAACAGTTACATATGCAACATTGAACACGTGGTGCGCAATACATCATTCAAATGATCCACTGTCTATGGATTCAGTATCATATTGCGGTAAAGTGGTGTACAGTGGGATACTAACTCTATATGCTAACATTTTCTTCAGAAAGATACTCTTTAATTCCATCGTATTGTTTCATAAACTGTAACTGAAACAATTCAGAACATTGGTAGATTTTTTTCGGTACCATCACTTGGAGGAAGATTTGGCTTTTATTTCACACCCGGTTTAATTTAGACATTTTATACAATATTTCTTTCTATATACTAATCAGAAAATCTTCTCCTTATTAGGGCATTTATAATTTTATATTTTGTGAATACTATATTTGCCTTCCATTATTTTGCAAAACAGGTATTAGATAAAGTTTATTTTGCTTGATACCACAAATACATTGTAATGCTTCTCAATAAACCCCGTGAAATCAAACGTGCAACTTGTGGTGCATAATGTGGTTTAGATATGGGCTAGACTGTCATATATGCAGGCAACGGTTAACAACAGATAACAGATATGCAAGTATACAAGTATACAACACCAACAACACACAGGTTAATAAAAATTATACTTATAATTATTATTCCATAAAATTGTGCTTTCTGGCATAACATTCTATATTCAAACAGTATTGCTTGAGTTGGAAGAATTTCGAAATAAATACATTGTTTTGAATTAATTTAATTAAAACGAATTGATTTCCTCATATTCTATTCTCTCAACATAATTGTACGAGAAGATTTGTCTTTATATTTACAAACATCATTTACATTTGTTTATTATTGTATTTATGTAACAAACGCCGCTGTTATTTTACATAACAAATTTCGTCAAATCACAAACATGTTTTATCAAGTAACAACATAGTTTAATTTGTGACCAAACTGTGTTCGTGAATAAACACAATCTCTTCTGTAAAAATGAAAACATGTGTAAAGTGTGTGTAGAGGGACAGCTGCAGTTGTACGTAAACTACAGATGAAAACTGATTGAAATCTTTCGTTTTGCTAAATACAGAGAAACTTCTTATCGAAACCCCACTGTCACACTCGCAATTTACTCTCAAAATTCCCGTAAACGTATACCATGTATATGACTTGATCAAAATGGCAAAATTAAGGTAATGTATAGAGGTAAATATTATCAATATGATCAACGTATGCGGCGGGCGAACTACTAACTCCATTTGAAATTATTCATAAAACTATATGTATTAATGAGCTGCATGGTCAACATGGCGCGTGATAAGTTACTCATACTTCAGTATTATACATTAAATACTACCATATATTGTTTTGATGAGAATTTGGTATCTCTACCTATACTTCTTTACATATTTCCTCAACATATTATATCTTCCGTTATCAGTATTTCCATGATAATAGTATTGATGATGACGTCATTATTATCAACAGAACATGTGTGAGTGCCTCATCATTACCATCTATACAAATGAAATACGGTGTGGTTAGTCGGGTACTTAACAAAGATGGCTTCAACTGCACATGGAATGTATGCACACCGTGTCGCGTAGGTACTTACGGTGATACAATCGACGGTGGATGCCACTCATGCCCAATAGGTAAAACAAAGCAACCGTATGGGCTACCATCGTTATAATAGGGTCGCTACTTTTTGGTAGTCATGATTATGGAAACACTTATAGCTAAGACAATTACTCACTTGAAAAAGTACGATATTCAATCGGAATTCATTGCATTGGAAAGGGAGACACTGTCTTGCCCATAATTCAAATAAGATATTATATTTGTTATTTCTTTATTTATTGATTTACTGGTTTCTTATTATTTGTTAGTCAAACTATTGCAATATATTATTAGCTGAAAAACAGATCATCATTTTAATAATTTATGCTTAGTACTATCAAAGATAATAAATTGATAGAATTTCTTAACGCAATGATAGAAAGTGTAGGGATAATGCATGGTTTACATTAAATATTAAGGAAAAACACATAATCATATTCTCAAAAATGTTAAACATGACGCTGGATATTGATGACTGCAGTATCGTACATCTTAGTTGTAATGTAGGTGACGATACGGGTTACTATTTAAGGAATATCCACATCATTCAATACAAGGATACAAATCCAAGTTTAAAAATTGGCTCACATTTTGCACTACCCGCAAACATATGTGATGTATGCAAGTATACAGATTGGCTCACAATATATTTCACTACCCTTAGACAGAGGTAACTTCAACTCAGAACAATATCATTCATCATTCTTCTTTGATTCCATTACTCCAGGTGGATTTTATCAAGATGAAATTGCTCAAACAGAGCGGTCTGATTCCATTTTGAAAACACCTTGCAAAATATGCAACGCAGGAACGTACGTTAAAGAAGGAAACGGTATTTCGGCAAAAGATTGTGAAGTTTGTCCAGAAGGGACCAATCATACCATTGATGCTGGATATCGCGCCTGTTACTGCAAGGAGAATTATGCACGTACGGATCGTTATGATGCCTGTTTTCTCTGTCTTCAAGAAGGATTGAACTGCGATCAGGAGTACCAGACCCTCCTCCCTGGGTATATGTGGAATTGGAGCTTCCCTGGAGCAAACCTAAATAACTACAAAAACTTTGCGGCAAATCTAAGGTTGGCCTATGACACTGAATATCTACCCGCAAAGTACAAAGGGGATATACCGCGCGTATTCAAATGCCCTCGCACTGAAAGTTGCTCCAATGAAAATGATATCATAGTTGGTAACTGTGCGGAGGGATACAGGGGATGGTTGTGTACCAACTGCAAGCCTGGATATTATTCGGTACTCTCCTTGTGTGTACGTTGTCCAAGTTTAACCATTCTCGTTGTAGAAAGCTGTGTGTTCATTTTAGTCTGTGGGCTGACATTCTACGTGTTATTTTGGAAAATTAAACAAGCAGCTGAAAGGGGAAATCAAACACGATCATTCGTTGACGTCATGATTGCTAGGATCAAAATTTTGCTTGGATTCTACCAAGTTATCGGGGAGATATTTACATCTTTGCACGACATAAACTGGACTGGGCCATTAGTTATCATGGGCCAATTCATTTCAGCTTTTGAAATAAATATCTTACGGTGGTTTGTTCGTCCAAGATGCTTCGATGTGAAACTTGACCTCAACCCTAAAATACAATTTACAATCGGTGCGATATTACCCGTGATTGTAATGCTTATCCCCTTCATATTTTATCAAGCA
This sequence comes from Paelopatides confundens, assembly GCA_011317855.2. NCBI lineage: Eukaryota > Metazoa > Echinodermata > Holothuroidea > Aspidochirotida > Synallactidae > Paelopatides > Paelopatides confundens. The sequence continues at coordinate 5,877 of WXZC020000290.1, forward strand.
AAGAAAGTATACGTCCGTATTAGATTCCCAGTTACTATACGCATGTCCTTACAATCTCAGTTCCAAATCCTCAAAGCGTCTCTCTTTTCAGGTGTGGTCGTTATCTTGTTCGTGATTTATCCAGCAGTGTGTTCTGTTGTGTTTAGCCTTTACCCGCTATCATGTAAATCATTTCCTTTAAATAAAAATAAGACGTACAACATCAGACGTCTTCGAACTGACTTTGATGTCGATTGCGCGGGTTTGGATGCATACCACATCGCTGCATTTATTCTTACAATCACCTACGTGATTGCATTTCCAGTATCACTTCTCTGTCTCCTGCGTAAGAACTCTACGAGATCTGATGTCGACGATTCGTGTTTGGGTGATCTTCCTTCTTCCAGCAATGATGACCCCACTGCACATTTAATAATTGACAACTCACCAGACCACACGTCTCCTCCGACTTGGATCAATTTCCTCTGTGAAAACTACAAGAGAGAATTTTGGTTCTGGGAAATTGTGGAACTGGCTCGGAAAGTTACCCAAACACTTATGATTACTCTGTTTGGCTGGGAGGACAGATTAACTGTCATCGTAACAACATGCATCTCTGTTCTCTTTCTTATACTACATGCCCGTTATAGGCCAATGAAGAGCACGTACGAACAGGGCCTGCAGGTGAGTCTTGTTAATTCCACCTAACAAAGTTAGATGGATAATATGTATATGTGCGTTTATGAGAGGCGCAGGATATCTCCACAGGTGTAACTGTATTTAAACAAAAATTGGTATCTGCGTTCAGAAGTGTCAGAAACCGTTTCATGTCGGTTAAGTCAACTGTCATCAGAGTTAAAGAGAACAATTTTTCTAAAGAATATACTACTGCATGAACCAATTTGTTGAATGAACCTCGACTTTATTCATTTTGTTAAAAACATTACGTACAATTGCATGGCAAAGAGGACTCAACATTGATTCCAAATTTTATCAAAATTGAAATTAAACCTGTTGGGAGAAATGATTTCATTTCATTTCATTGATTTGATTTTCACATTAACTTTACATAAAATTGGGCACATCGTGAAGACATGCATGGTTATACATGACGTGAAGGAAATAAACTAAAAACCATTATGGGCTTCACAAAAAGCTCTGTGCATTAAGAGAGAAAGTAACTATATAAATACACATAACCAAATAAGAAAATGATATACTTGTCCCACAGAAGTGACAAAACCTAACCCCATGAGTTGTTTATTTGATGCAGTCTACCATCCACCCAATGAGTGTCTGTTTAATAAATAATATTGTATAATATATGATACTCTGATGTACTTTGTCGTACATTTCAACCTGAAGAAATATAACTTTATGAAGTAACAATTTTTTTTTCTAAGAATTTAAATTTATATTATAACTAAGTGTAACATAGCTTCAAAACTTAACAGCCCGATAGCACAGTCTGTGAAAATAATATACGAACACTATGGTGAATGAATCTGAAACTACCGCGTACTGTTGCAGTGTATCGCGTTATTAAGTTAGCAGAGGCTGACTAAACTAGGCACATGGGTTTCGATAAATGTGTATAGAAAGCAGCAACATATTAATAATATCATGTAATTTCAGTATAATTTAATGACCCAAATAATAAGTTATTTATGTGTTCACGTGGACCTGAGAAAGAAAGGTGTGTAATATCTCTTTTTTTTGTAACCTAACTATACTACGTAGCGTCGAAATCTAAAAATACGTAAAGTGACATATTTTTTACTCGTTGAAATGTGTAATTTATAAATTGCATTAGCTAAGGCAAATGCGATGAGTGACCTGACCGAACACCATCATTATTTCTCTAAAAAGGGTTATGTTTCTTGAACAACTGTTGAATTATGTTAAGCATAAGTTCCTAAGATATTTGACAACATGAAAGGACAGAGCTCAGTCGATAATTTAAAACAATTTTTGGATTATATTTTGGTTTATAGATAGGAATGATCGTCAAGAGAAAAAGTATCTGCTGGAAAGGAGTATAAAAATAAAAATATTAAAATAAGTGGATAACACATATAAGACATGAGTTAACGTATACTAGATGGTCAAAGGCCGTCGTAAATAGATTACTTTTTCGAAGTGAGACAAAGTATTGGCAACTCTCGTGAGTATTTACAGAGGTTAAAATGCACTACAGTGTGGTCTGCTACTGGGGATGTAATAATTACCAAGTGTGACACAATGTCAGCAGAAAGCGAATGACTAAGATTGGTATTTCATCACCATCTTTATATTCATTAGGAAAATGTGTAACTTCTTTATTACTTTGCAAAACCTCAATTATATTTTGTCATAAGATTCATATTATTTTGCGAGCTATTATATTTATCAGTATAATATATTTTCTTAGATTTACGCGTAACATCCTGATACAAAAGTCTACACAAAATAACATGAGCTCCCTGTGGTGTAAGCAAACAATTTCTAAAATATGTTAATATTTATAAAATACCTACTACTGGGTTGAACGTTGTCAATCAAATAAAATACATTATAAAAAATTCATATGACGATATATGAACAATTCTGATCTCAGCAGAATTGTCAAATGGGTATTAATATGTTGGTCATCTCAAATTAAGTCATAAATAACAGACTAATATAAACGAGAATTCCTTAATTTACTAACGCTGGTCACTTATTTTCAAAGAAAATGTGGCGGCCTCTAACCAACACAAATGTGCTTTTAGCTATTATTTCGTTTTTCTAGATTAATTTTGGCATGTCAACACTTTCCATAGTATTACTACGGAATACCAAACTAATTATATATTTTGACTGATAACTCACCACTTCATCTAACCCATATATATATATATATGATGACAGTAGCAATTACGTTGCTTAACATTCAATTTATTACAACAGCAATATATTATATCGCCAAATTTGTTCACATTTTCAACGACATTTTCAATGAAATTGTCAATAATATTTTCAACGACACTTTCAATGCCATATTAATATGTGACTCGTGTGTTGTGATTTTAAATATCCGAATGAATCAGCATTTCATTTTATGTATGCTTACTTTATCTGATGTTTCATGATCAGATGTTTTCCCTGGCTGTTATTTTCATCAACGTCATTGTTGCCGCCAACGGTTTTCCCGATGAACAGGAAGGCTCTCTCTCAATCATCCTTCTATTGCTGAATATCATTGTTTTGGTGATCATAACAGGTAAGCGGCAACAATATGAAAATGTTTATATATATATATTAACCGCTCGTACAAAACAGAAGGATTAAATATATCCGCGACGTTTTAGCGCACCTACACTGACTAAATAAAGCAGAACACCGAGTTTGATCAAGCCTAAATTTCATATTCCGAACACACAAATAACTTTCGATCTCATCACATCTTCGTGTGAGTGTAGAACTGCGAGAATTCAACGTGGCCTAGGAGAAATATTATAATTGGAATTTGCTAAGATTGTAGTAAAGTGCGTGATAATGTAATAACTTACTGAAGTATGCCGTGTCAACACTATGTATCATAGAGGTATGAAGCATTCGAATGCCACCGTAGTCACATCAAACCACCACAATGTTCATGAGTCATACGCATGCAGAATAACATACTACACATGGTTACATATTAGTTTATGATGCACCGTCGTTACACCACAAAACACTCAAATAGAAAACTCACATGTGTTTACATAACTTTGTAATATGTTATGTAACTCTACTAAACAAGTTAAATAATATATTGATGATACCATACAATTATATACTTCGTATAAGCTTGGCATTCAAAGCCATATACCATGGAAGGAAGTGCACGTATGTAAAATGAATACAAATTCATAGTGGGCATAACAATCACGTTTGGCAAATATGCACTGACACAATATTGTACTAGATTATCTATTAATACAAATATTGTTTTATGTATGAGTGTATACGAGTAAAATCATGGACACATTTTTCTTCTTCAATTGTGCAGGTGAATTGCTTGTGACAATCGTCATTCATCTAAAGCACGTCAGAATGAATAGTAGCCACACTTATTGTATCACTCAGGAGGCTGCGAGCACCAGACACACCGTCATGTGATAGACACTAATAATCATGATTTACACCGAGGACGTAACTTATTGCTCTGTAGACAAGCAACATATGTTACTAAGAAAGGTTTTTTATAGGTGCATAAACCTTTACAATATACTTTTAAATAAACAAATGCCTTACATTTGAATGATCACGATGTTGCTTAACGTTAATGTTAACATGCTTCTATTTTTCTAAAGTAAAAATTCAAATGAAAAGTCACTAATTCAATTGCTATATAGACTTTCTTAAAATATATATACACTGTAGAAAATGTTATGGATGCTTATAAGAATCTTTATTTTGCGTAAATAACATATTATCTGTTTTCTTTTTCGTTTTATATATGACAACTTCGAGATTGATTTTGTTTCCTATTCACCTATTGGTACAACAATGTAAATACTAACTCTACTTTAGTGTACACAGCATGTCCTTATATAGGACCTTCAGTTTTTAATAGGATCATTCTTGCAACGCAGTGGCCCAGTTTATAGACCATGCAAGAATTGCTGGAGAGAGAATATCTACATCATGTTTACATTTTTACAGTCTACAGAGGTTTGGCCACTAGGGAGATTTTTTAACGTTTATTCATTTGAGCTGATTTAATAACGAGGGCATGGTGTGTTTTGAAGTATAAGTGAGAGGAACACACCATGTCACAGGCTGTCCAATGTCATGTATAATTATGTATGTATGTGGGGTTCTGTGGAGCTGACGTTCACATGGCAGTGTACGCCAGTGGATTAGATGTCCCGTATGTGGACCATTTATCATTCTAATAACAAGGGTAGATAATATGCAGAATGCTTTTTATTTTAAATGTTAAGTTACTACTATTGTTATTGCTAGCGTCCTAGTTTGTGGCTTTTATCGAAGAATGATTTCAGGTATCAGTTAGGGTATGAGGGATCAGACATCATGGTTTTCTAAGTTAAGTTTTTTCTTAAATCGGCCAAGACCCAAACGACACTACACATGTTGTTAGGCTATATTCGTTGAACACTACGTTGTGTTATTTTAAGTTCTCTGATGCGTTATGTAGCCATTGCTAGCTTGTAGACATATATTGTTATTGTGTAACGTTTGTGTTAGCTCACGTTTATTTTACTGTGTATATTCTGTTTTATCCTGAACTTAAAAGTGTATTAATTTCCTTTTACAAGAAGTATGGTTACCAGTTATTACCGTCTAGTTCGCGAGTATATGTGGCTAATGAAAACATAATTGGCCGATATATCCTGTCCTGCACGCTGGTCTGAACGCTAGCGCAAAAATATATTTGTTACAATATTATATTTTAAAAGGAATATATGTTTCGAACAGGATCGAAGCTGTCTCTCTCTCTCTTTACATATTTTTTCTCTTTGTCTATTATACAGCCTTGGTGCTAGGGCCGATCCAGCCATTACGTTCAGGGAGTGCAGATAATGTAGATATGATTAATAACTCTGTAGGGAGGGTCCAAGGAAAGGGAATGTTTGGATTTTTTTTCAAACCGCCGAAACACACTTTAAAATAACGATACTGGTTCCATAATGTTGATCTAGTATCGCTATATACATTTCAGCAGCTGATGGGGTCCCTCTGATAAGCCACTGTTTATTGATATACAGTGTGAACGAATCGATAATAGCATAAAAATAAATAAACCTCAGAAATGAACAATTAAGATTAATTTAGTTAGGGCTACCAATTAGATATCACTGTCGTTTGTAGGGTTACCACGCAAGCTGTTTAAAAAGGCGTATATTATATACAGCTATTTATAGTTATGGCACCAAGATTTCCAAACTTGGGGTGGGGACAGGTGGAGGAAGTGGAGGGGAGAAGCAAACAGTTTGGTGACGGATGTGGCAAACATTTTTGCAAGCTGACGGTGAGTCTGGATGTACTACCCAGAAAATTGTGAATATTTAGATGCGATTTCCTGGGCATCTGACAGCCAAAATAGGTCACAGAGAAACATGTTTGACATGGCATACGCTTATTATTTTACTGAATCCAACCTGGGGAACTGCGGGCAAGCCTCATGACTGGGCTGCCGCCACTGGTGGTTTAACATTTAAATGAATAGGCATTAAGAGTAATATGATCTATACTCCAACTCCAGTTCTGAAACTTACCACAGTTCATTCTTCACAACCATAGAAATGGACAAATATGAATGAATATCATATTTAAACTTCACTAAGAGTGTTCGGACTCTCTTTTAATAAAGTACTGCTGTGTGTTCTGCATGTAGGATGTTTCATCATCAAATACTGATTTTAACAGGACATGCGTCAATTCAAGTACTGTAAAGCGAATAAGCCCGTAAAAGAAAACACAACTAACCTCCCGTTGAATTTCTCATTTATATATCAATTCAACTTCGGAGAATCGAAGAACGGAACGCATTCTTCTGTACCGCTAACTTATTAAAATCAATAGACGTGGAAAAATATGTAGCCAAATGGATTGTTTATTCAGACAAATGAAATACAGTATAGCTTACAAATGTTGCGACAAGGGAATGTTATTCATAGTGACGGTACAGGCTGAAAGGTGTTCGAGCCGAAAATCTACCAACCATGTATGCCTTGGTGATAAATGTCACGATTATCGAAAGGAAATACTGTGTGTGTGTGATTATGAATGTTTGGAGATAGTTTACTGACTGGGAGGTGGAAAACAAACAATACGCAGGAAAATATTTCCATGCAACTTCCTCTCAGAGCGCCAACCAAAAGTATGCATAATCACCACCAGCCCCCAAAAGCACTCTTTTCATTATGTGTATAGGCAAGGGCGACGATTTGTTTCAACAAGCGGGGCGGGTGCACGGGACTGGATGGGTCACACATTTCCCGATCGCGAGGCGATCGCGGTATGGGTCTAAGAGGAGACGGTGTCCTCGTCACCTTTTTTAATTTGAAAATTGGAGCTTTAAATGGAGCAAAATCTTAACGTTTACTTTGATATTACAGCTTTGATATTAGGCAGAATATGTCTGAAACTTGTCAGAAATATGTCAGAGACTTGTCAGCAATATGTCTGAGACTTGTCAGTAATATGTCTGAGACTTGTCAGCAATATGTATGAGACTTGTCAGCAATATGTCAGAGACTTGTCAGCAATATGTCTGAGACTTGTCAGTAATATATCAGAGACTTGTCAGCAATATGTCAGAGACTTGTCAGCA
>WXZC020000291.1:0-13148 GCA_011317855.2 Paelopatides confundens
AATTGTTAGAAAACATGCAAAATTCTGCTGGTATGGACTTATTAAATTATGTTACTATTGGACCTTTTGTCGTGTTTATAAATTAAAAGCCATTAGTTAAACTGTTAGAAAACATACAAAATGTTGCTTCTATGATCTTACATGGAATTTTGCAAAAGTAGCTCAAATTATTGTCAAGTAGTGGTGCATTTGGGTTGATCAAGAATTAAGAACCATTTGGACCAAGTGTTAGATAAAAAGCAAAATGTTGCTTCTATGGTCTTGCATGAATTTTTGCAAAGTTGTTCAATTTTTTGTCAAATAGTGGACCATTTGGGGTGTTCACGAATTAAGGGCCATTTGGGCCAATTGTTAGAAAACTTGCCAAATGCACAACTCCTATGGTCTTGCATAGATGGTTGCCAAAATTGCTCAAATTAGTGTCGAGTAGAGATCCATTTCGGGTGTTCTGGAATTAAGGACCATTTCGGCCTAGTGTTAGAAAACAAAATGTTACTCCTTTGATCTTATATGGATTTTTACAAAAGTGGCTCTAATTATTGTAAGATAGTGGCCCATTTGGGTGTTCATGAATTAAGGAACATTTGGGCCTACTGTTAGAAGCATGCAAAATACAATCTTCTTTTACAATCTTGTATGGATTTTTGCAAAAGTAGTTAAAATTATTGTTGGGTGTTCAGGAATGAAGGGCCATTTTTATCAATTGTTATAAAACATGCAAAATTCTGCTGTTATGGACTTGTATGAATTTTTGCAAAACATATTCAAATTATGTCACTATTGGACCATTTGTCGTGTTTAGAAATTAAAAGCCATTTGGGCCAATTGTTAGAAAGCATGCAAAATGTTACTTCTTTGTATTTTTACAAAAGTAGCTCAAATTATTGGGGTGTTCAAGAATTAAGAAACATTTGGGACTACTGTTAGAAACATGCAAAATACAATCTTCTTTTACAATCTTGTATGGATTTTTGCAAAAGTAGATCAAATTATTGTTACGTAGTTATTTTCAGGAATTAAGGGTCATTTGGGTCCATTATTAGAAAAAATGTAATTCCTATGGTCTGGACATGGATTTTTGCATAAATTAAGGGCCATTGGGGTCCATTGTCAGAACACATGTAAAATGCGCAACCTATGGTGTTGTATGTTTTTTTGCAAAAGTTGCTCATATGATTGTCAGGTAGTTGACCATTTTGGGTGTTCAAGAATTAAGAGCCATACCTGCCCATTGTTAGGAAACGTGCAAAATAATGTTCCTCTGGTCAAGTATAGAACCATTTGTGGTTTTTAGGAATGAAGGACCATTTGGTTCCAGTTGTTAGAAAATATGCAAAATGCTGCCCTTTTGGTCTGGCATGGAATTTTAAAAACGTTTTTAAAATTATTGTCGAGTAGTGGTCCATTTCGGGTGATCAGAAATGAAGGGCCATTTCTGCCCATTGTTAGAACATGCAAAATGTTACTCCTTTGATCTTACATTGATTTTTACAAAAGTAGCTCAAATTGTTGTAAGATAGTGGCCCATTGGGTTGATCATGAATTAAGGGAGATTGGACCAATTGTTAGAAAACATGCACAATCTCCTCAAATTAATGTCAAGTAGTGTTCCATTTCGGGTGTTCATGAATTAAGGGTCATTTTGGTCTATTGTTAGAAAACCTGCAAAATGTTACTACTATGATCTTATATGGATTTTTTGCAAACGTAGCTCAAATTATTGTAAAATAGTGACCCAATTCGGGTGTTCAGGAATGAAGGACCATTTGGACCTACTGTTAGGGACATACAAAATACAATCATATTTTACAATCTTGTATGTATTTTTGAAAAAGTAGCTCAAATTATTGTTACGTAGTGGTCAATTTGGGTGTCAGTAATTAAGGGTCATTTGGGCCAGTTGTTGGAAATATGCAACTACTGTCGGATAGGAATGAGATCATTGAAATGACACAAACCTACATACCATAATACGATATCATTTGATCCGGTATCAGGCGATGTTAGGCCTCATCCATCGACTATAGTGGCACCAAACATGCAATTGGAATTGAGGGGTATCGTTTCTCACTCCTTGTTCCAACATGTAAAAACAACGGATCGGGTCTTTCACCATCGACGTAGGTGAGTCTCCCTTTGAAATGCTACAAATAAAGAGAGATCTTCAAGCCTTCGGCCAGAGTCGCAACGGCCGGATCCACAATTTGTTTACAACAACACGGCACTTCTGTGTTGCATAAAATGTCGTTCTCAAGCCATTTACATTTTACATAGGCACGCTGCACCAAACGAAATGGGCCCTCTCGGAGACAACGTCGAATCTTCCTTCAGTTGGGAAAACCACTCAAGACACGGGGAGTACGCAGAGCTACTGTAGTTTTGCACCCGGGATTATCCTTGCACGCGGGATTATCATTTGAACGAACTGTCTATCATCACGAAAATACTTGTTGAAGTACTATGCCTTGTCACGCATGCCGCTTATACATGTGGTTCTGGTGAGACTGGGGTTATCCAGAACACGGCTGACCCTAATAGCATACACCTTGCAAAACGTCCCTCGGTTCATTCTCTGCCTAATGTCTATCGTTCCTATCCTATCGGATTCACGAAACTTACACTATCAAAAATATTGCTTTATACAGACATAACGGGTACCCTATTAACTGCATGGAAGACTGTCAAGGCAGTCCCATAAATGGAGGATTTGTTTTTATGTGGTTTTCGACATTACGACCGATACTTAGTCGCGTGCGCCGCATAATTTAAGGGGGCATATTCTAAATTCCCCTGACTGATTTAGTTAAGATATCGTGTACCTTCATGGATGGGCGTTCGGGGGTGTGTCCTTCCCCGTAGGGAATTGTTTGGGGAATTAAGGGTGCTTAGATGTAAAGTGGTGCTACTTTTTGCAGCTAAGTAACATTATATCCAAGAATTTTCCTACGTTGAAGATAGTAAAATCGCCAAATACGAAAGATATATATTTTTCGGATTAGTGTTCGATTCGGGAGGAAAATAATTTTACTCAGTTGAACCCATTAATACAGATAGCATAATGGTGCGGACTAAGATTCATTTTACCAATTCAGGTTAATTCCAAATTTAGTTTAATTTTCGCTGACTTTCTCTGAAAAAAATCCCCACTGAATGAATGAATCCACGACTGACGACAAAAAGTAGGGGCATCCACCTCTGGACCCCATTGCACACACCGCTGGGCCAAGTCAAGGAGAATGTCAATATACACGACTTATAATTCGTTACTATAAAAGTACGCAGAGTTCTGCGTCAGTTAAAAATGTATTACTTGTAACATACATAAGTACATTCATCCAGTGTCCCTGACGAAGGAAAATAGCTCTCGACCATACAAAACGGCAATGGCAATCCCAGCGATCCATACAGGTTTCATAGAAACTTAACCAAAACCACTCTGGGGCACATTACATATTCGCCCTAGGATTATACGTCTGGGCCCACGAATGTATGTTTCACAGGTATGACATTCACTGCCCAAGAATACGTTTAGGGACCGATGCACGCATCTAAACTGCGAAACATTACATCAGTAAAATAAAATGTTTTGTGGTGACAGTTACGGCCAGAAGTTCTGACTATTAAAGCAAACCGCATCAGGTTCGAAAATGAAAGAGTCAGGATGGTACCATATCCAGAATTCACTTACCATCCTCCCGAGTGATACGTTCATTTCGGACACCGAATATATGCTGTCGAACGAGCTGTGCAAGATTTAATGTCACGTGAAAACTCTCAAGCGGTATCTTAAAAGATAATGATACGTCTTTGAATCTCTTCATATTTCCGAGGCCACCGCATACCGCAGCCACCGGTGATATAACCATGTCCGTCGTTCATTTAGGTTAAGAACCCATGTTGTCAGATGGTATCCCCAACAGCTCTATTCGCGGTGGTCCTGATTCAAGATATCCTAAAGGCGACGCATGGAAAATATACCAACGTTTTGTCTTTCCATTTGTCGAACGTAATCACTACAGTCAGTTTTGGACACATGGTGATGATAGGCATGAGAAACAGGTCCGTTCATCGAACCCCCCCCCCCCCACCTTCTGCCTTCCACCATCGTAGCTGCGTTACTCTCTGTACATCATGAGGTGTTTGGAGACTTACTGGCTACTTTAAACATTTACGAACGACTCCCTTACCTGTGTATTATCTCACTTCCCTTCCCATGGGAACGGGACACAAATTGACTACATGAGCTGGTCGTCCTCGGATTCATCAGTCATTTCCACTGGAGTTCTTGCAATCGAGGTCCAGAATGATCCATGATTAGAGCCTGGGAGGATCCAGGACATTTAAGTTTATAAGTAAAGGTTTATAGCCAATTCTTAACGTTTGGGAGGAGCATTTCCCCCATTCGTAACCACCCCTCCCCAACCTCCCACCTTCTTGGTCCGCCCTTGATCGAGGCTGTCACAAAACGTCCAGCGCTCAATGGATGTCAACCTTCAATGAATTATCCGTCCAGCGAGCACTATATCCCATTGGTTAATGTCGTTTCGATGTATGTATGCTCATTTAGATTATATGTGTCTCCATGTTTGCATATGTTTTGTTGCATACACGGGGGAAATCCCCTTTGATACCATTTATGAATGATAAACGGTCTCAAAGAGTTTCCATCTTGTCCAAAGTTTCCAAATGGTTCCAAAGGTATTCAAAGGGTTTTCTTTTTTCCTAATGTTTTTTTTTTTTTCAACTGACCCACAAAGGGATTTTAGACATCCAAATGGTTGAAATATTGAAGGGTTTCCAAACGCTTTCCTTAACTGGTTTTCAAAGGGTTTTGATCATCCAAAGCGTTCCCTTTCTACACATATATTTTCTACATATATTTTCTAGTTTTGTACTGGTTTCAATTATCCAAACGGTTCCAGATATACACCCCTTTCCAAAGGGTTTCTTCAACTGGTTTGTAAAGGGTTTCATCCATCAAAAGAATTCCCATGATATGTATTTACATAAGAGTTTTATCAACTAGTTTTGCAAATGGTTTGAACTATCCAAATGGTTCCTCGTCTTCACACATTTTGTGGAAAGGGTTTGAAACAATTCAAAGGCTCCGCTGATATAATTTTTGAATGTGCTTGCCACCAACGTCATATAGATTTACTGGACTCTTGCCACTTTACTTAGTTATGCTTGGCTTTTCTTCAGAAAACTAGCACATATTGCTAGGTAATGTTGCAAACGTTTGATGCTCTGTCTCATCCAGTTCAACCGATCAATCACAGAGCTATTTCGCATGTTTTCTGTCACGAATGTCTCGTAATTTACACAACACAAAGAATTTGTCTTACGAACATCATATAATATAGCTTTATATTAGTGATATTAACGATATATTGGGATGTTTTGTTTTTCTGAAATATTTTTCTGGATTAATACTGTAATATATACCTCACCTCTTATCAAACCTGACAGATCAAACAAGGGTGAAAAATACGTACAGTAGATGCCATATGGTGATTGAGCGACAATATCGCACCTAACGATATCTACATGATAGATTCCTGCTAAATGGAAGAGCGAAGCGATGTGTGCATTTTTGTTATATTTCCTTTATAAAGAAATGTATCTTAACATTATTTCTTCTGATGAATTAAAAAGACGCGCCAATTTATAAAGCTAGCATTTGCCTTTGAACTCAATATAGAATTATAATCGATAGCAACCCTCATACAACAAGAATATGGCTTGATATGCTGTTCAACCTTCATAATGAAACCCTTGTATGAAATAAAAGGAATGGCACCCTCCGAAAATAATACCCTTTCAGATAAAACCCATTAAGATGACACCCTTTAAAATGAAACACTTCGAGATGAATCCCTTTGGGATAAAATCCCTAGTAATGAAAGCATAGTGTGACATCCTGTGGTACCCTTTAGAATGACACCCTTTGACAAAATTTCGTAATATAATCTCTTTGAGGCCAAAGGCTTTCAAATGGAATTTTCATCTGGGCATATATTCATTAATATTAACTTATATATGCTAAATGTGACATAGAGGATTTTACTGCTTAGTTAGAGAATAATCATTGTACTCAACATGTTGTCATATGGTTAGCGTGTGTGTATTGTTGGTGTTTAATTGTAAATTAATGGAATAGTACTAAGTATTTATATCGCCTTTCTATACTTACCCAGGTGTGGATCTTGTTCCCGCCTTAGGCTTGGTAGGAATTATGACCTCCATATCCTCTGCCCCAAGTGCCGATAGATCGGTACCCTGCGAGACCTGTCTCGGGTTGTCTCCCAACCAGTGGCGTATCCTTACGATATGGCTAGCGGCGCTCGGGACAGGCGCGCCAGCGGCAGACGAGACCTGAGTATTTACATCGGCTTTTTTGGAACAGGATTGTTCCCAAAGAGTTTTGAGTCTGAAGTATTCTGACAGGATCCTAAACACTTTCAAGTGTTCTAAGTATCGTATCTTTATCCTAAATTTATCGTGAGTAGGCTAGACGTTGCTTTGTTAGGCATTTTACGTAGATAGCCTAGGCTCTGTAGCATACCACACTGTGCTATAGGCACTTGTGTTCACGTGGAAAACAAATTACACTTCCACAACCCCCTCCCTGTCGTGCTCTCCTGTTTTTGGATAGGATTTAGGTACTAGAATACTAGTGTTAACTTAGTAGTAGGACTCTGCTTTAGTTTTCCCCTAGTATTTTTAGTACTAGAGCCCGTGTTCCATTAGGTTACCCCATGGCAACTCGTGCCTCCCCCGGGTGTGGGTCTTGTTCCCGCCTTAGGCTTGGTAGGAATTATGACCTCCATCTCCTCTGCCCCCAGTGCCGATAGATCGGTACCCTGCGAGGCCTGTCTCGGGTTCTCTCCCAACCAGTGGCATATCCTTACAACATGGTTAGCGGCGCTCGGGGCAGGCGCTCCAGCGGCAGACGAGACCTCACCCCTCCCATTGGAGAAGTCTCTGGGAGGGGCACCCATCTATGTGGCCGGTTCCGGCAGCGCAGAGGAGTGTATTTAAAAAGGGGAAGGATTCGCGCACTGCCGCGATGGTGGTTGCAGAAGCACGATCCACGGAAAATGTGGAAGGGCAAGTAAAAGATACTGAGCCCGATTGTAGCCCTGAGTTGGTACCCTCATGATGAGGTCCATTGCTTCCCTACCACGAGTTGAGTCATGGGATGTCGTGCGCATCTGAGTCCGAGTGGGGACTAGATTACAGACACGGCAGTAAATTAAAGAGAACAAGCTCTCATGTGTGCTTCCGAGTCCAAGGGACTGTGCGAAGGGTTCCAACAGCGGAACCCACGCCACACGGTACTTTGACAAGACATACGGGTTACAGCTCGCGGACAAAGTCTTCAGCAGGCTCACAGCCGGCTCCCATGGTAACCGCGTGCGTCTGCGAGCCAGGCCAAATGTCCCAGTGAACAAAGGGGTGCGTGGCAGCGCAGATCAAGGCTCCCTCGGAAGCTTACGGGGAAGACCTGGAAGCGGTTCTCTACCGATGTATCACTATCAGGATTCATACGGCAACCTGACGCAGGAATCCGCAGAGGTTCCGTCATACACTCTCTCCAGAGGCGCTGCGTGGCATGGCGACCAGACCTTGAGTGGATCTTCTCGTCGTCAGCCGCGCACTCTCCAGCCCCGCCTATGGATACTTCTGAGACGGGAGCAGGCACAAGTGTTCCGTCCAGTGATCTTTCTACCGAGGACGAATTCATGGACAGGTTTGTCCAACGTCTTCGTCTCTGAACGCTATCGCCGGTATGAACCTTCTCGCCCGGGTGATTTATGTTCTTGCTGGGGCCTCTGTCAAGACTGATCTTCGATCAGTTTGTCAGAGTCAGCCTCAAGTCAGTCGAAGATCCGCTGCTCCAACTTGCGCAGCTTCCGGTGCTCGATCCCGACCTCTTCAGCGGACCGTAGTTTCTGCTGAAACTGGCGGAAGAGTTTAAGTGCCACCAAGGGATCTCCTTGGCCTCCTTCGTGCCACTACTGAGCCCTGTCCCCATCTCCCCATCATCTTTACTCCTACACGTTGCGCATACCACCGCGGTGCAAGCATAGAGGCCATATGCAGTGGGGGCTCTTACGAGCCAAGGTGCGTCAGCAGGGGAACCCAAGCGTCCAGTGCCAGGGGACGAGTTACTGGCCGAGGTTTCCGATCTCGACAACTCCTTCCCTCCAGTCCCGGAACAGAGGGAAGCTCTAGAGCTAGAGTTATCTCTCTTCCTACAGAAGAAGGTCATAAGAGACGTAGCCCCTGGCGACATCCTTATGTTCCTCTCTTCATTCTTCCCAGCCCCAAAAAGGGGGCTCATGGAAGCCCATCCTCAACCTAAAGCCGCTGAACGAGTTCATACGCCATCGAACTTTTCGCATGGAAACGCGGGCCGTCGTCACCCCTCCCTGCGCAGAGGGATGTGGGCGACGACAATATACCTCGGAAATGCGTTTCTGCACGTTCACATCGCACCAGCAGATCAGCGCTTCCTCGGCCTGAGTTACAGCAGGAAGACGTATATCTTCGGAGCGCTCCCCTTCGGACTCTCCACAGCTCTCCGAGTATTCACCAGAGTGGCGGGGCAGTGGTGGCCGAACTCATAAGACAAGGAATGGTGTTGTTCACGTATCTGGACGACTGGTTAGTCCTGTGGGACTCTCGTTCCCAGTCGCAAAGCAGAACACACCAGGTGATCACCCTCCTACAGTATCTAGGTTGGGTGATCACTACTTTCCTTGGGGCGCGACTAGGCCTTGTCACGGGACGCTTACTACCCTCAGAGGAACGTGTTTTCCACCCAATCGGAGGAAGTTATGGCCCTTGAGCAACGATCCTCTAGCCCGGCCTCGCCGTGGCTAATGATCTTAGGCCTCATGGCCAGCCTAGTCGACGTCCTCCCGCTTTGCCGCGTGCACATGCGTCCCCTCTATATTCATTTGTTAGCCCACTTCAAGCCCCACGCAAGGGACCTCCGACAGTTGGTAATTAGAACCACACCTTCAGTGGTGGAGCACAGAGGCCAACCTTAATGAAGATGTACAGTTTCCGGTCCTTACGAATCAGTTAACTAGCTCAACAGACGCCTCCCGGGAATGTAGTCCCCAACGAAGAGCAACCAGCACATAAACGTACTGGAACTGGAGGCGGTAGCACGGGCCGTGAAGCGCTTGACGGACTTAGCGCGGGGAAAGTCCCTCACGGTCCTTCCGACAGTATAACCGCAGTGGCATACAACAACAGTGTCACCATAAGGCAGAAACATGGCTGTTAGTTTAGGGCTGAGGAAACACTGGAATGATAGAACACACACTTGAAACCAGGATGGAAGTTTTCCAATTATTTACAAAATATAATATAGATCATCATTTTTTTTGTCACAATAAATATGCTTTTGAACCATATACAGGTGATATGTTAATCACTAAGTTGTCGTATATCTTTGACCAATATATAAGTGATGTCTTAGATCATTATGTTGTCATATATCTTTGAAACAATATATAGGTGAAGTCTTAAGTGATTAAATTGTCCAATACTTTTGACCAATACTTCGTTGATGTCTTAGATCATTAAATATGGACGTGACTCATCGTTTCGTGGGTTAGTTTACTCTGTATTAAAACAATACCAGACAGTTCCTTTAACCTGTATTTCAAGACAATTTAAATAGGATATGCTTGTACGTCTGTGTTGAAAGTAGGTCCATTGGAGTCGACTAGCTCTACTTCGTCGTTAAGCTTCTTTCATTTATTCTTTTTTTCTCTGCAATTCACCACGTCGACTTTCTGCCACAGGATAAATGATGTAACATGATCTGGTCGCTAAATGGGAGAATACAGTAGGCCTTCGCATTGATTCATCCCTCTCGTTAACCTTCAGAAAATGAGTGCTCATAAAAATGTAGCAATTCTATCTCACGTGAAATCTGTTGGCTACACCTCACTAAATATACCTGAATAGGACAGGCCTATCCTATACAGGCCTTTATCATTCCGTCGACAAAGTCATAGTTACCAGTCCGTCGGTAAAATATGACACTGTTGTGCATTTCACGTGGATCGACACCGCCGGACACTACAATTACAGAATTAATATAGAGTGCTCTGCGCACGTGAATTTAATCACGGACACCTTGCATGAAAAAGGTTTCATGTAATTTTTATGCATGTCTAATATGTGATGCCCCACTCAACTGTATATAAACCACCACCGTAATTTTGTGCACGTTGCCTTGAAAAGTACCTGGCAATAAACTAATTTACATATCTCTTATAGCTATACACCATCCAAATCAATTCGCGTATCTTACTATCGAAGGCTCGCATAACTTAGCATAATATTATTGTCATCTACAACTTCCTAAGTACCTAAAGAAATTCGCTGAAACTATACACCAACACGTTCGTTCAGAAAGCAACCTAAACTACGGTATATCGCAGCAACCGTACATAGTTTTACCTCCAACAAAATCTACTTAAAATCACCCAGCCAATCTCAGATGTGACAAACGGAGAGGGGAACTCACTCACTGAGCCTATGTTGTGTAGCGTGGTCCCTACTGATGTGGTGCCGCCTGCACGACATCCACATCAGACCCTCCCATATTGCACGGAAGGACTATACACTAGTTGACGCGTTGTCAAGGGGCCGAGTGAGTCAGGGGGAGTCGGAGTTAGCACCGCGGTGGAGGGAGTGGCTGTTCAGAAGCCTGAACAGACCACTGGTGGATCTCTTTTCCGACCTTCTGTTTCAGAAACTTTCACCCCCAAGCTTGGGCAACGGACGCAATGTCCTTCTCTTGTGACGGTCTGGACGCTTACGCGTTCTCGTCGTTCTCCCTTATCCATATGGTGCTACTCAAGATCAGAGCGTCGAAAGCTCGGCTGTTTCTAATATCGCCGCTCTGACCACGTCAGCCGTGGTTCCCACTCCTGCTCCACCTGGTGGTAGATCGTCCGAGATCATTCCCGGACTGCGCGGCTTTGGTCTCCCAAGTCAGGCGCAAAGTCCTCCAGCACAGTCCAGAATTCCCTCCGAACATGCGGCTTTTCTGCAGACGTTGTCTCACTGGCGGCCAAATCAAGGAGACAATTCAACTTACGATTCTAGATTTCATCGGAAGCTTACGAGGAAGACCTGGACGCGGTTCTCTACCGAGACCTCGGGATATATCACTATCAGGATTCCTACGGCAACCTGACGCAGGAATCCGCAGAGGTTCCGGCATACACTCCCTCCAGAGGCGCTGCGTGGCATGGCGACCAGACCTTCAGTCGCCAGCCGCGAGCTTACCAGCCCCGCCTATGGATACGTCCGAGACGGTAGCGGCACAAGAGTTCCGTCCAGCGATCTTTCTACCGAGGACGAATTCATGGACAGGTTTGTCTAACGTCTTCGTCTCTGAGCGCTATCGCCGGCATGAACCTTCTCGCCCGGGTGCTTTATGTTCTTGCTGGGCCTCTGTCAAGACTGATCTTCGATCAGTTTGTGAGAGTCACACTCAAGTCAGTCGAAGGTCCGCTGCTCCAACTTGCGCAGCTTCCGGTGCTCGGTCCCAAACTCTTCAGCGGACAGTTTCTGCTGAAACTGGCGGAAGAGGTTAAGTGCCACCAGATGATCTCCTTGGCCTCCTTCGTGCCACTACTGAGCCCGGCCCAGCTCCCCACCAGCTTTACTCCTCCATGTTGCGCCTACCACCGCGGCGCAAGTCTAGAGGTCGTAGGCAGTGGGAGCTCTTACGAGCCGAGGTGCGTCAGCGGGGGAACCCCAGCGTCCAGTGCCAGGGGACGAGTTCCTGTCCGAGGTTCCCGATCTCGACCACTCCTTCTCTCGAGTCCCGGAACAGAGGGAAGTACTAGAGCTAGAGTTAGCCCTCCTCATACATAAGAAGGTCCTAGGAGAGGTAGCCCATGGCGACAGCCCTGTGTTCCTCTCATCCTTCTTCATATCCCCCAAAAAAGTGAGCTCCTTGAAGCCCATCCTCAACCTGAGGCCGCTCAATGAGTTCATACGCCCTCGAACTGTTCGCATGGAAACGCCTGCCGTCGTCGCCACCTCTATGCGCAGAGGGATGTGGGCGACGACAATCGACCTCGGAAATGCGTTTCTGCACGTTTCCGTCGCGCCAGCAGATCAGCGCTTCATCGGCCTGAGTTACTAAAGGAAGACGTATATCTTCGCAGCGCTCCCCGTGTATTCACCAGTGTGGCGGGGGCAGTAGTGGCCGAACTCATAAGACGAGGAATGGTGTTGTTCGCGTATCTGGACGACTGGTTAGTCCTGGGGACTCCCTTTCCCAGTCGCAGAGCAGAACACACCAGGTGATCACCCTCCTACATTCTCTATGTTGCTAGGTTGGGTGATCACTACTTTCCTGGGGCGCGACTAGGCCTTGTCACGGGAGGAACGAGGAACGTGTTTTTCACCCTATCGGAGGAAGTTATGGCCCTTGAGCAACGATCCCCCAGCCCGTCGTCACCGTGGCTAAGGATCTTAGGCCTCATGGCCAGCCTAGTCGACGTCCTCCCGCATTGTCGCTTGCACATGCGTCCCCTATATCTTCATTCGTTGGCCCACTTCAAGCCCCACGCAAGTGACCTCCGCCAGTTGGTACTTTGGTTGGGGTCGCTAGAACCACATCTTCGGTGGTGGAGCACAGAGGCCAACCTTACCGAAGGTGTACAGTTGCCGGTCCTTGTGGATCAGCTAACTATCTCAACAGACGCCTCCCTAGCAGAGTTGGATCATTCTACGAGAGCCGTATGCTATCGGGAAGGTGGTCCCATACGAAGAGCAACCCGTGCATAAACGTACTGGAAATGGAGGCGGTAGCACGGGCCGTGAAGCGATTGACGGACCTAGCGCTAGACAAGTCCCTCACGGTCCTTCAGACAGCACAATCGCAGTGACATACATCAACAGTGTCACTATAACGCAGACAACTGGCTGTTAGTTTAGGGCTGAGGAAACACAGGAACGATAGAACACACACTTGAAAAAAGGATGGAAGTTTTCCAAATATTTACAAAACATAATATAGATCATCATAATAAATATGCTTTTGAAGCATATACAGGTGATTTCTTAATCACTAAGTCGTCGTATATCTTTGATCAATA
>WXZC020000292.1:0-13140 GCA_011317855.2 Paelopatides confundens
ACCATAGTCAGAACTTTCTTTCACTGATAATGCAGCATACACTTATTGGGCCTTACCAGTCAATGCATTATGCAGAAACAGGGCCCATTCATCTTCAGGCTACTGTAAAACTTCACTAATTTTCAAAGTGAAGGAAGTATTTATCAACTTCCCTCTCATTAAATCATCGAACTATCGTTACGTATTTAGTAACGGCGATTGTTCTTAATGACGAGGATCGTGCTCCTAATTCTAACGCTTTCAATTTAATTTCCCTCTTTATTTTGTCTTAGTTGGATTTCCCTCTTAAGTTGACTTAGCTGGATTTCAACTTTTCTTAATTTAAAATTATCATTGTTCCTTTTCTTTTTGAAATTTTCTTTCTTCTTTTTCTTTTCGAAATTCTCTTTCTTCCTTTTCTTTTTGAAATTATATTTCTTCCTTTTCTTTTCGAAATTCTCTTTATTCCTTTTCTTCTTGAAATTGAAAGTCAAACCGCTTCATTTCAAGGGCTTAATCAGTAGTATTTTGATCAGGGATAGCAATATTATGTTCACTTTCTGCCAGGATATTTTCGTCAATTAAACATTATATCAACGTTCTTCTGATCATCGCTTTGTGATCACTCGACTTTACCTCAATGTCATACTGGCTATAGATTTGTACAGTTCAGACCGTTCCAATGTTTCGAATGCATTTACAAAAGGCGATTGAATAAAATCATCTACCTTAAAATTCCATGGTAACCTTTGGGTACTGTAACACACAATGTGTTACAAACAAATCCAGGATAGTAATTAACCTTAGAACAATCTCAAGTAAAATATGTGCATATTTATTTAGTCTGCAAGAGATAATAATCCTCCAGTTTTTAAACTTTAAAAATAGGCCTCAGATGTTCGTTTCCTTGGATAGACCCCCAATTTTTCTGTTACGAAATGAGTAATCAGAACACTAATTTAAATAATGTGCCCAGTTACACAGAATAATGAAAGTAGATCCTCAATTTAAATTTAAAATAGGTTATCGCCAAATTTGTGTTCAATCATATTTTTATATAAGTAGTTCAGCCTCAGTAACACATGTTCTCGACTGTAGACGTCTCCGTTTATGATCATTGATTGAGTGTAACATAGGTTTTGTGAATGATGTCGATTCCGGAAAATGACCAACGCTGAGATCCAGCACGGAAATAATGGGAGTAGTAATTGTGATTATTCACATAGCAATTGTAATATCCCTATATATAACAGGCTCTAAGTTATGTTGTATACAGACGCACATGTTAGGCTTCGGTAGCAATAGTAGTATAGTATAGGAAGGAGTCTTCAATACAGGCAAACTAATACATATCGTACAGTTTAGTTATAGTAAAATGATCACATATGATGATAAAGTAGACAGCAATAGACGAAAGAGATTATGGGTTTCGAGAGTCTTCATCCCTGAATATTCACAGCTTTTTATATATTTAATCCAGTAGGTTCCAGCAAGGTCGTACAGTTTATAAAAACTGGTGTCTAGACATCCTCCAAATTCCAGCACCTAAAACATTACATGCTATTAAAAAAGTAGATATGTAGGGATCGCTTTGCTATTCTTCAGTTGTAAGACAAAAACGTTTTGTCTGAGGAAGAGAAAATTCTGCGCGAACGATTTTGTCTATATTGAAATAATACAACCTGTTGGAAATGAAAGTATCACTTTGGCCTATATCATTTTTGTTGGCGATTTCCATATATATATATATATATATATATATATATATATATTTATATATACATATATATATGACTCTTGGCATAGCCTAATTTACATATTTCTCGTAAGGTTATTGGGTAACAAAAGTAATACGCTTTTCTTAGCCAAATGTATGAATTTTTTCAAACATTTTTTCTCATGCAAAGAATGTAACATATATTTGTCTTTAAATAATAAAGGTTGTTTTATTTTCGTAATTCCCTCCAAAAAATCATATAACAAAATACAACAAGAACAAACAGCATACGCTTTATTCATATACATGGTTATATCTTACATGATGTAACAAATCTGTCACCAAAGGACAATTGGACATCATCTACGGCTATAGGGTCAGCACCAAATGGAGTATGGATTGCAAAATAGATCATAAGGTAGCAGCTAGTGTATCCGGCTGTGAGACCCGTGTTTGATACTCTATGTCGCCAAAACTCCTGCTCTTCGTTTGCAGTTACAGATAATCCTTCTTCCATTTCCATTATTTTCTGTTCTATCGCAGACGTTGGAGGAGCTACTATGTCGTAAATTATGACAGCAAATGTATAGCTATTATAGACTGCAAATTCAAGAAATGAAAGAGAAACGTGATTCAATTCACCGTCAAATAGTAGTATGGGCCCACCCCTATCAAATAATACCCATTAACTTATTATAATGTCGGTTAATTTCGTAGAATGTGTCAATTTTATGTGTACCATTTTGGTCGCATTTCGGCCGTGGTGACCACATTAGCATAATGATTTAACAGTGGTTTCGATTAAATGTTACAATGAGCCTGGGACGAAAGCGTCATTACGTAATTCAGTACAATTACAAGTAACATATAATTACAGGTAACCTATCATTTATAGACCATGACTTAGCTTGATACTTCCTGGCATAGTCATTATGCTGTCACGTGACATGGAGCTGATTAAACAAGTTGCTCAGCAGAGTCTAAAACTAGCATTACAATATATATTCCTAGACAGCTGACGTCGTAAAATGCAGGAATATAACATTTTAATAATACTCTAATACTAGCACATATCAGGAAACATGTACAAATGGAGTAAAATGCGACTTATACTACAACTAAAAACCTATCAATAATGTCCCAAACAATAAGATGTGGTAACAAATTAATGTAAACTTACTGTTTTCTACACTCCAGTAGCTCGTGCCCGCATATAAAGATCCGGGTGGTATGTTAAATTTTCGAGATACAAGGAGTCCAGTGATTGACAAATTAGAACCTGGTATGGGCTCTCCATACATAAAATGTCCTGTAACAGAGAAAGGTATAACTAAATGATTGGTCTGTGTCATTGTAAATCAAAGAAACGTATTGCAAATGGTGAATCTATGAATTAAAGAATATGATTAGCGAAAACACTGCCATCAATTAAACATAAAATAAGCATGTTACTTTGCAAACTGACAGAAGAAAATATATGTTGTTAGTTTGTAACATTCAAAAGTAACAATTATGCAGTCTATGGAGTATCGTGCATATTGACCTCTGACTTATGATGTAATCAGTACAGTTATACACGCACGTACTTTGTATATATAGATACATACATTATCTGACCAGTATCTGATCAAGAGGTCTAAGAGTTCAAGATGCACATTTGTGTACTTTTTTTACTAATTTTACCTTGATTGATCTTGGATCACTTGATTTAATATGTTCTATAGTAAACACATCTTGCTATGTCACTACTATGGCTTGACTACCGATTCATATTATATTACAATAAGCTATACAAAGGTAAACTACGCTAAATTATTCGAAGCTATGATAAGCTAAGCTAGACTAAACTCGGGTATGATAATATATGTAAGCATTTACTACACTACACTGCACGAAGCTAATCTACACTAATCAATGGAAAGCTAAGATACATTGATATAAGATAGATTATGCTATACTAACATATACTAAGCTACGATACATTATTCTTCTTCGGTTTACGTCCATTTCCCCGTAATTCACGGGGTTAGACGTTCGGTGATCTGGTGTGATCACCATACATTGAACTACGCAATTATATACTACACAAGGCTTACTTAACCATTACACTAAGCGGGGATAATATTATTGTACAAGGTAATATTTATGAAACATTTAATAAGTATTGTCATGCAGCCATAGTTATACTCTGAATTGGCCTGTTTGTACATTGATTGCTTTGATTTGTTTGTGGCCAAGAAAAATTAAACAAATTATAACAATAGTTTCTTGACAAAGTGAAAGTAAACGAAATTACTCTACCATATCCTGTATAATAGGTATGATCTCGTGGAATGTTCAGAGCAGGCAGGTCATTTGGAGAACCTCGTTTGATAGTGAGGGTATAAAGTGGGTTGTCTGTGTTGGTATATCCACATTGATCTGTTTCAAAATCGCACACCTCTGTAAAAGAAACCGAATATTAAAACATTGGAACATCCTCTAATATTTGCCAGAGAGCATTGACATATACAGTAATGACATTACTAATACATATTTACACATATCTTGTGGCCAGCTCATACTACAACTTTTACCAATATGCCTTTTTATGTGACTTACTATTGCTTCATTTTCAGCTAGGAAAGTTGATTTAATTGAAGCATTGAAACAGTAACCCGTCAATGTCTGTACCATGCCCTTTAAAAGTAAACTGAAATGATAATATTACAATGTTTACCCATAACAAATTTGCATCGCATTCTGACCAATATGGGATGTTGCTCCTATCAAAGATGTATTATAGCCGTACTCTTCTCGAGCTTCTTGATAGTCCTATTGAAACCATCATTATTCCATGATTCTCTAAATTAGTATAGTTATTAGTAAACTAGTATACTGAATCACCTTCAAATACTAGCCATATAACAGTTCCATATAGAGTGCCCTATTGAGACCAGCTTATTATCAATGCCCTAATTGTTGAGTTCTTTCAAACTTCATTTGGAGTCCTGTGGAGTTGTTATCACTGATATAAGAGGTTCATAGAACTTGCGATAATTTCGCAACATATTTCCTTCTTTCTTTCGTGCAAAATTTGAAGAAATGTTAGGAATAATTTCACTTACTTCTTCCAGGACAAGTTCCGTTAATTACCATGATGTCATCAAGCGCTATGTCTCCCTGGAATGATGATCCAGCATAACCTTCAAAGACGTAGTAGAAATTATTAGTCATGTTGGATATTTGAATCTGTTCGTAGAGCCAATCGTATCCTTGGTTAGTAGCACGTGACCAGATTGGGTCGTAACCTGTCAATGAAAGAATATTTAACTGGCGTGAATAAAGAATAGTATGAAAAGTCATTAATTGTTTCATATGTAGATAATAGACTGAAGGGATCACGAAAGTATTGACTGATAGTGCTGATAAATGAATGAATATATATACAGATAAAAGACCAGGAAATGGTAGAAAAAATCATTTCGCAAAAGTCGGAAGGCAAGAGTTTATTCATGAAGACGAAGAAAAGAAGACATTATTTAATGACTCAAGAAAAATCCATTTCCATTACAGGGTAAGACAAATCTTGGGATACAATTAATAATGATATTTAAGAGCTTGTATTGTTGCAGGGTGATATATTGTAAGAGAAATCATGACAATAGATAAAGTAATTGTTTCCAGTTGAACCCAGTTAATTGGGTTCAATTGGGTTAAATATGGAAACTGGAACAATCCCAGTTGGTCCCGGTTGAATCCCAGTAAACCCCAGTTACATCACAGAACACACCTGTTTCGTTCCAGTTGGCTCCAGAATTTAGATCATTTATTGATGTCATGATTATATGATAGGCTTGTAGATTCAACAGATTACTGTATTTTCATATGTTCAACAACTACGATTTCCTTTATAACTGTTCATGATAAATTTTACACTTTATACATATGTATTCTTATATCCGCTATAATCAATATATATGTTCTTGGATTGAAGCTAATTAAAACCATTAATATGATCAAGAGTAGAGGAAATAAAATAATTACTTACACTGTTATATTTACTGAGTTATCTGGAATTGTCAGTAATTGTTTCATTCAGTGTGATGGCCTTCCGATGATACCAACTAAGAGCATTGATACTTTCTTATACTTACTGAAGCCTGTTGGATTATCAGTGATGAGGATATGCAGCGCGTCGACATGGAGACCATATCATGAATAAGAACATTGGTAGTTTGTTTTTCTTTGTTATACTTACTGAAGTATGTTGAATTGTCGGTTATAAGGACGTTGAGTGTGTCGACGTGTGGGCCATACATATGATACCAGAACTCCAAACATGACTGTGTATAGTTTAGGCCATCCATGGCTATCACAGGGCTGATTATTCTGGCAACAGAGTCCTGAACCTGTGACGATACGTCGATGTGGACGTAATGGCCTAAACATGGAAAACACAGAACATAATAATTGTTATTATAATCATATTTACTGATGATAGTGTATACCTGACTAATTATTCTGTCCTGTCATATTCCTATAATGATACATCAATACTGACCTAATGATCTAAACTTAAGCAACATACATAATAAGGTATTAATCAATTGTAATGATGATGTAGTATCATAGGACTGGACATTCTGGCCACACGGACCTATTATTTTCACGATACATATCAAGGTGGGATAATGACCAAAAACAGAGAAATATAAAATAGAAATGTTTGTAATGTGGAATATGTAACAGCATGAAGGACCTCAAATACAGAGCCACATATAGGATTATTGGCCACCTAGAAATACAAAATATAGACATCTTACGATTGAGTGCTTGCTGAAAGTCATTGTGGTTTTATCTAATTTTAGTTGTTCCTAGAATGATACTATTGGCTATAGATGACAATATTTTGTAATCATCTACTTTGTCAAATTGCATGAGCAGTTCACTGTAGTTCCTGACATGATATTACATGGTACAGACTAAAAAGAGTGTCTACATCCTGTTTTCATAAAAACACAAAACATGGTTTATCAAAGTACCGTATTGGTTCTGTTTGGTATGATCAGCAGGTGGTCCTGTTCCTACTGACCCTGACTGACCGGTGGCTAAGTCCCAGTCAAAGTCATCATCAACACCACTGGCTACCTGAGACCAGAGACAGAGGTTGTTACCCTCAAAATTACAATCCATGTACCCAGGGTTGTAGACAGGAGGCTTGGTTGGCGCCTGAGTAGGCGCTAAAATTAAATGAAAAATAGAAAGCAATATATTTGTCGTTATACAAAATAAGTGAGTTAATTTCGTCGATGTAGACCACATAGGCTAATGTAGTTTAAAATGACGAAATACTTCAAGTAAGTTACAAGATAGAGAATATGTAGATATATTGGTATTGTTAGCTCTTTTTAGCACAATACCAATATATCTACATATAGATATATTGGTATTGTTAGCTCTTTTTAGCACAATAAGACAAGTGCAATGTATTTGAATGTAAGGTACGATTATAAGGAGTAGGAAATAAGTCATATTTACATTATCAGTATCAACATCAAACGGTATATTAATATGTATGCAAATTAGATATCAATACACATAGCCTACGTATTATAGTGACATTCTTCCTGCAATTAGATGATCGACCACTTCTAGCTTTACTTACGAGGGCTATCACATAGGTAGTCGTACAATTTGATGTCATCAATAGCAATATCACTGGTATAGCTTTCTCCATCTACAGCTTCAATCACAACAAAGAAGTCGGTGGAGGTCATAATATCCATGCGAGCCTGGAGCCAAACATTTCCCTTATCTCCGGTCTCTGTGAAGAGCATAGTTCTGGTACCACTAGAGACTCTCTGCCTGTAAACATTCAAACTTCCAGTACCTGATGTCAAAAAAAGAATAGGTACAAAGTTTCAAATGAAACGAAATTATGTTAGTTCAATGAAATTATTTCAACTTATATTTAACTTTGATCGTAACTAGTATTGACCAAAAAGTTTAATATTATTCTTTGCCAATACAAAAAGACAACATTTTGTCTAACCGAATTTACTATACTCACGTCTACTAAATACTGTTTGTAGTGTGTTTCGTATGAGGTTGTATGAAGTTGTATTGTTGTTAGTAGTTTTACTTTGTTTTAGTTATTTAATCAAGGGCAAGTAATACAATATTAATAGAGCTGAGTACAACTGGAAAAGTAAGTTGCGTTTACGAGCAGCCCTCTTTTACATGTACGAAATAAATACAAAAAGGATATTACAAAGGGCGAAAAAAATCGATATTTAAAAAAGTAATAACATAGCCTAGCAGTATAAACCCATTAACACTGTTTCTAGTATGTATTCGTATTAAGTTGACTTGTGCATATTAATTTACTCTTTAACATATTTCATACATTACCGTAGCCTTTTATTTAAATATTTTTCTTTTTATAAATGTATATTACTTCAATCTTAATATCCGCAGTGAGATTATATTAATTCTCTCTATCACTCTCTCCTTTGTAAGCGATTCACAACATTACATATATTAGGGAAACTTTCTGATTAGAGATTTTAGAGTTAGCAATAGCTTCCAATCATACAAGTATATAAGCTGAGATTATGACAAAAGCTATCATTTTGCATGTAACCTCACACATCACATGTATATCACTTCAAGCTACACCAATTTCCAAGGTCACACTGATCATGGAACTACAATCGGTGGAATATTTGAGTGAAAAACCCAGGACACAAAATAGTATTTCACCTATATCGAATCTACCGATAATTCTATAAAAGATTCAAAGGTGACAGACAGATCTTTTACTCGCCAAAGAAACAATTATTCCTGGCTGATGGTTCTTTAAAGTCAGATAGTTTCAGTTATTTTACGACGCTAAGCTGCCACATATACATGTGGGAAGCCGAAGTGGCTTATAAATTACACTTCACGCCGGGTGGAATTTTATATCCAAACACCCAACTGGCCCCACTCTGATAGTTTAACGCTGAGCACTCAGCACTACAGCAGAGGTCCCTTTTTAAAAAGTCTTGGCAATGACTCGACCAGGAATCGAACTCCCAACGTTCCGGTTGCAAGTCGGATGCTCTAACCAACAGTCGGTAATGCTGATTATGCCTTCCAACATAAAAACACCATCTTTTTCAGCATGGACATATCCACGGTAAGAATCGGTTATACATCTATACATATACAAATAAGTCTGAGGTATTGAGAACAAATATTTCCACCACCCCTCCAAAATTATAATCCTGGATCCACACTTGTCAATTTCATAAAGACAATGCGGCACTTCTAATATCACATTGGCATATATGCTGATAAGAGTTCGTTGAACCAATATCATAATATCATATTGGGATTTTACTTGTAGCATGACATGTGTCTTCATTCTCGTTGTTTTTACCCATATAAAGTAAAACAATGTGTATCCGAACAGTGCTGGACAAGAGGTAATTCGGAGATGAAAAATATTACATGACCAATTCGGAAAAACGAAGGTTTGAGATAATCGGGGTAGGGATAAGTGAGGTTTCACTGTAAAAACTGTTTCCGTGATTACTAACCTGCTCCATACATGTGGTACCACAACTCAAAACAGGCGGAGAATGTGGCAGGAATAGTGGAGCTAAACATCCTCGCCTCATCACCCTCTGTTTCGGAGCCGCTCTCAATAAAGAGATAAAATCCTGAAAAAAAGAGTCAACTTACGTCAAAAATAGTCAACTTACGTCAAAAACAATTTTACAATACTTAATCCAATGACTGCTTAGCTGGATCAACAAATATGGAAAGCGTGGTTGCAAGTGATTAGAGAGAACCGTCCCACAATTGTCAGATTCCCTGTTCAAATCGTACCAGGAGCCAGATTTTCTTGACCTTTACAGAAATTGCTGTTGTGGTAGTGGTAATTAACATCGAAATAACTTAAATCATCACAGTTTACTAGGGTGATGATAATAAGGATGCCTTAATGTCGATCTGTATTTGATAATGTGGTCGGATGGTGACAGTACACGTCTGAATGGGACGTACAATCTATGTCAAAGAGCAGAAATGGAAGACAATCCTGCCCATTGAACAGTCTTGGGGTTCACTAAACTAAATTAATGAACAGACAGATTGCTAAAGAGAAGGGATGCAAGTAAGATAATTACATTCATATGTCATAGACCATTTAAAGACAACTTTTCTTAGGATTTTAAACATTACACATATACTACGTATGCTACATTTAAAAAATAGATAGATAGGAATAATATAGAAAAAGAAACATGGCCAAATAAACTCAAATATTTATATTTTTGTAAACTATGATATAAGCTGAACACTAATATTCTGCCTACAGTCATTATTTATAGGTCCTCAGTATTGGTCCAAAATATGCTAGAATCTACATAATCACTTATGGTCAACCTGTCCTATATCCCTCATTATACCACCGATAGAACATTTCCCTCGCCGAAACATTTAGTTGTATTTTTGACCTTTCTAAATGTCTTTCAATTATGAGGGTAAGTTATATAACAACGACATTGTTAACAAAATTCTTGTTATTGAAGGTCAATATGATATTACTATACTAGCTAATTGTTGTAGATTAAATAAAGTTCTTTGAGGTATTTTTCTATATTTGTTAACAATTTTGTTAGTCATTTGTCTACTTTTCTATCCTAGTTTTGTATACCATTTTTTGGTAATCAGACTAATGAAGCATCGTCGTAACGTTTCATGGATTAAAAGACATATATGTATATTATTCCAGCATTAAGGAACCTACCAGAAAAAAGCCCAGTGGTATGATCGGTCGGTGGTCCTGTGCCAGCACTTGGGGTACCTCCACTATCTCGTATCCAATTAAAATCATCTGTGGTATCTTGACTCCAGCCGCAGTACCCCTGGTCAAATGTACAATCCGCTAGAAGGTATAACAGAAATGCATTTCAATTCAATGCGAATAATGTGTTAAATATATGTTAAATTAAATGTAACCATTTTTTGTTCTCTCCGAAACATGAATATTAGTACTGAATTCAAGTATGATCAATTAATATGATATGAAAATCAGACGAAATATATACTCAGTAAATAAGCTTTATTTTAATATAATATCACCTGCATAGAACCAATCCTGGAATTTACATATATCTTAGGGACTGGGAATACCCGTATCTGATTAAAATCCAGATTCCAGTAGGGTAAAGTGTTTCGATCAGCCATTTGGGACACGTTTTGATTGTTGATCATTACCGCTTGGTAGTATCCGTTCTAGCAGTGCAGGCATTGTGATGTGACGTCAAATAAAATGTGTAGCGTCTCTCAACTACTAGTACTATTGCGTACTTAGCCACTTACACATGTATACTTTGGCTATGAAGTAGACATCGGCTTCTATTCGTAGTTAGTCTAATACAAAATTCGACAAATTCAGTTCAGTGAATGTCAACCATTTCTTGTCGTGAATAAATAATATAGCTAGTTTATTACTAGCCCAGGCTAACGTTTTTCATAAGAAAAAATTGTCGTGTTTGTCTCACTAGTACAGTATTATTGGTTACACCCTAGTGTAACACTCTCAGTAACAGTAGTTACAGGCATATATGATATGGTCTTGCAGGTTGTACAGCAACTATGATATGAAATTGTCCGAAACAGGATATATTCCGTGTAGCCCTCTCGTCTATGTTTACGTCACTGTGATATATATATATGGTGATTGCTTTGATCGGACCATGTGTATACTGAATAAAAACGCAGTCACTATTCCTTAAGGTATGGACACATCAATATACGATGTACAATTTATAGTTTATAGTTTATCCGTTCAAAAGGATTTGTAGTACACATTTTATATACCAGTCGAAATATCACCAAAACATGCCTTAAAAAAACCATTAGCAACACGAAACCATTAAACCCAGAGTTTGTATGTAAGTGGGTTTATCTACGACTCAAGTGTACCAGTACAGTTGGTCAACTTATCCCGATATTGACCGAAGCGGAAACGTAACATTAAGTGTACAGATCGGTAAAGGAAACAAAGGACCATCCCCTGAATGTTGACCGATATTCCGGGTGTCACGTGACTCCTGGTAGCATGCATATTCCTCCAGAATCTCCCATCCGAAGGTCTTGTAATAAAGTTCAATTACTCAATCAACAACAGCTCTCCGCCAGTGCCGTATTATTTTCAACCCAACTATCTGGACGTACTCATCATCTGAAGAACTACTTTATTTCAGCCAGTAAAATATGATTATATTAGAATGTTGGTCACCATCTCGTTATTCGGGCCTTTAAGTGTACGAATGTCATTAGCACATGTAACCCTTGGAAAAATGCTAAGTGTGAATATTACCAGAAAATTACAAGCCCAGACAGCTCAGATAATCCACCGAATCATAACTCATAATGAAATTGTTAAGCTCAGTTTAGTTAACATTGGCCGATGTTAAACCCAATTACAAATCATGAAAGGTAGAACTTTTATACTTCCATTTGATTTGTATTTCCTTTTTATATGATGAATATTAATATATATATTTCAAGGAAAAGATAATGCGAACTATGAATATACTTACGTGCTTTAGTACAAATACCGAATCCAATGTTAACTTCATCAAAGGCAATGTGTGAATTAGGCTTGTTTCCAACCACTCCTCTGAGTACGAACTATGGTATGAGATTAACAAGATTTCTCATGTTTATGAAAATGTCATCCTTTAATGTTTGTATTAGATCAATTCTCATTGAAATATTTCAAAATGGTGATAGTTATATTTCTAAACCAAAAGTGCCAGATACGCTACATACACGGGTTTCGCAATTATTATATTTATTTTACAGCTATTGTCATTAGTGAGAACATGATAATATGTTTCCAAAACCCAAGTCACAGCTAAACATTTGAATAATTAAACAATTTGTGTCATATTATTGCTTGGCCATGCTCATAATTACACAGGCATTGTCGAAAGTCATTGACACATGTAATGGTTATTTATGAACGATGTGAGTGACAAAGGACAGCAGGTCGAAGATCGTGCCAACTCAAAATCATTAACCCCGACTTCTTTCTCTTCTCGGTTAATATTATATGTAGATTTATTTATATTGACTGGTACTATATTATACGGCCCATTGCAACATAACCAACATTTGACTATCCAGCTGTTAACTTTCCATACTCCGATTTAACATTCTCCAATAGTGTAAGAGGATTGGGCAGAGCGTGTGTGTGGATCAGTTTCACAATGGTTCCGTTAGATTTTTGGTCTTCGTGCTCATATTCTATCATAGGTGACTTTTCCTTTCTTATAAATTGGGTGTCTGGATGTAAAATGACACCCGACGTGATTTATAAGTTATAAGCCACTTCGGCTTCCCACATGTATATGTGGCAGCTTAGCGTCGTAACATAACTAAAACTATCTGACTTTAAAGAA
>WXZC020000293.1:0-13132 GCA_011317855.2 Paelopatides confundens
AGGGGTAATTCCAGTGTTCGAAATTGGTGCATTTATTAAGAATTTTTGGCAGAATTAATGATGCGTAGATTAAAAATGATGCTACCGTTTGTAAATTCATATCCACAATCAGGGGTGTAAATAATGTGCGACGACTGGGGTGTTGGACTGACATTTCTACACGACAACAATATATGATTGTCCCAACAGAAAGTTCCAACATTCCCATAAATTATATAACTTCCAAAATAACCATGCCAATTCCTTTCTAACAAACCAGCAAAGAGGAAGGATTTAATCTCCGAAACTGAGGGTGGTCAACACCTCCCCCATTTTTTCGCATACTGGTTATATCCCCTCCATTTTGAGAATTTGTTGTTGAACTAAGGGTGCTTAAATACAAAATTATCCTAACTTAGGGGTGCCCATCCAATGAACAACTTTACAGGTAAAACACGTGTTACATATATACCGGTTTTCGAGTAGTTCGTATGTTGTAGTTAACGGTGTTGTACGATACCGACGAACGCTGCGCAATAATAATAGTGATAAGTAACCTGTCTCCCGCCAACCCTGTACGATTTTTGCTAATTGTCATGAAATTGTACCGTTATTATAGTCTTTTTCAAGCCCCAATTATTTTCACTATATCAACAGCCCTGAAGTATTCTTACTGAGTAAAATTACGGCTTATACTGATATACCACGTAGTAGGATGTGGCTGGCTGTATTAACAAGCATACGCTAGTAATACTGTATAGTTTGTTTTCGGTACTAACAATATTGTCTTTTACGCCTCATGGGAACTCAAGTAACGCTGGACACCCAGCACAATTAATTTGCCCTACTCCGATGCTTTAAAGCTGAGCACCAAGCAAGACGACGGCAGTAGGTACCATTTTTAAAGTCTTCGGCACGACTCTTCCAGGATGTGTACAGTCTCGTTCAACACACCTAACGTTATAGGCCTATGTTACTTAGTACATGTAATGCCTCGGTACGCGTAGTCTATATTATTGGCGACACGATTACGATACACAAAATCATTATTTGATACTATAGCGGAAGAGGAAATGATGGGGACTTGAAGAGACAAGGCTTCAAACAACATTAAAAATACCTTTAGTTATATTATTTGTGGTAAACGTTGACAGCGAGGATAGCAACGTAGTTTTGTTAAGTTGGTCACAAAATATCCACGTTTGTTGAAGCCCGCCCACATCCTGCTACCTGGCAATGCGCACATTACCATTACAGATGTAAACCTTCTTCCCGATTTACCTATATCGGTATGGATTACGTCTTTAGAAAGAGAATGTATTAAACTATGGATACACAACAAAGACCGTATATTATACACCTAAATAACTTACTAGGGCTGAGATACATCCACGAGAGGGGAAATATTAATCGAAAACCAGATGATTTCCCATTAACACCAGCTTCGAAAAACATTTTTTGCTCAATAAATTAACAAGGGTAAATTAAATTAAAATAAGAATTATCGAAAAGTAAATTTTGGCGAGCATCTCGGGAACGGGTCCTTTGGAAAAATAGAAGCTATATTGTCTTCGAAGATCTCCTATACTATTGTGTATGAAACCCTCTGAGAAGCCAAAGGGAGCGATCGCAAAGGGAGCGATCGCGGTACGGTTGAGAAAACATGAAGGAAATGTTCCAAACCGAAGTTTCGAAGCAGTTAAAATTGTAGCATATTTTACACACTGAAGAGACGGTGAACACCTTCTAAGAGGAGCAGATGAGTGAAGTTCTTGCTACGTACGCCCCCGCTCCCAAACTCCCTCCCTCGACATTTTCTCCTCGAAATTTGACGAATTGGAATCTCCCGTTTGCCGAGAATCGGGAGATCATACCTATATGGCACCGCCACTGTTTTGGTGGGCATTTGAATAATGGTTCGTTTTGGACATGTTGCTCGTCATCTTCAAGTTTGTTTCTGGTAAAGGCGTTTATAATGGTCATTTAAACATTATGTTCACAAATAAATCTTAATATAAAAATAAATCGTTCCAAATCCAGCTGGATCGGCTGGTTACTGGTTAAAATGCTCAATTCACATTACCTTCATTCAATTGTTTTGAGGGGGCGAGGGATTCCCCCCCCTTTTTCCCTATAGCCAGCCGCCACTGAGAACATACATACCTTTGAAGCACCCGTATTACTTTGAAATAAAGTTAACGTTAGCCCTCACTATTGGCTGACATGATCTATTCACATGTTATATATGTGTTTATTGTGTTTATAGTGGAATATATTCCTTCCAAAATGTCTAAAACGGTTGAAGTATCATATATAATTACATCATTAAAAGGCACACACTAAAAAGACAACGAAAGACTTTG
The DNA here is from genome assembly GCA_011317855.2 of Paelopatides confundens. Lineage (NCBI taxonomy): Eukaryota > Metazoa > Echinodermata > Holothuroidea > Aspidochirotida > Synallactidae > Paelopatides > Paelopatides confundens. The sequence continues at coordinate 2,343 of WXZC020000293.1, forward strand.
ACAGTACAATTTTTACGAATATTTCTCAATCAATGATCCAATGGAGAATTTGCTACGAAAAAAAAGAAACAAAGATCACGAAGTACGAAAAAAAGACATGTGGTACCATAAAGAAACTGATATGTCTTCAAATAACTTCAATTAATAAAAGTACATTTATTTCAAGTAGCTGAAATGACATAACCGTATTTACATTCCATCAGATTCACTCAAGTTACCGATGCAAGTAACTGGTAATTATTAATAGTAAGTAATGAAAATGTCAGTCCAGATTCTTATAAGTAAAGGAACTGAGCTAAGCTAGGCACGTCTGATATGAATGTATAGTAAGCTAGGTTATGTAAATCTGATATGAACGTGAGTAACTATGCTAGGCACATCTGATATGCATGTGTTGTAGGCCAATACTAAGTGGTGATGTTTGATTTAGAAATGTTTTGAAAATGTCATATGCTTTATATTACAAACTCAACCACCTTCTTCTAACAAGAAATAATAGCTAACATAGTCCATGTAAAATTATTCAACAATTAAATTAGAAACCGTGCTGTTCTCTTTATATCATAAATCTTTTTTGAATCAGGTTAGTTTGCATGAAAATGAAAGTTTTAAATCATGTTAGGGGATGCTATAATGGGCCCATTGCATGATGTCATAGCACCATAAACAGGCGGTGAGATATTTAGTCTCGTTCCTCCTTCATATTTTTACAGTGAACTTAATGGTATTAAGATAGTAAAACAATGCCATATCAGTTTTAGCAAAAACTTTGCAAGTACCACCCTACATTATATCAAAGAAAATGAATAAAATAACAAATATCATCATTAAATACCAATTCTACTTCGGATATACGTACTGAACAAATCAAATCTTGTTATATGAAATTCCGTTCAATGAGGCGTTGTGTCATATTACAGGTACTAAAACTTACACTTATCACCAAACCAAACCCTCAAATAATCTTCACATACTGAGCATTTCTTCCTTAGAAATTTTAATCGGAATATCATTGAAATGATTATATAAATATTACACATATATGTATTATATGTACAGTTATTGATACAACTTGTTTGTCTCAAGCAGACTGTCATCGAGTGCCTTCATTTAAAATAAGTTAACTGGTAGTAAGTACTTGTTATTTTTCGACCATCTAACTTTCGATCTAATAATATATTTTAAGTTATAATTATTAAATATTTCAAGCTAATTCTCGCATAGCTGTTTGACACTGTATTCTGGTGGAAGATTTATTTTTAATTAATTCAACTGATACACATGTTTGAGTAAGTCATATCAATTCTCGCAAGATACTTAATATAGAGGAAAATGTCTGATTTATTAACATGCAGGAATCTAATAAATCCAGAGTGCAAAATTGCACCAACGTCCAATAATGATTAGTATCTCCCTCTTTAACTTCCAATCAACGAATTCAATATTACTCTTGCATGATATGAAGGAAATGATAATAGATGTGATGTAGTTAAAAAGATTACGAATGTAGTTAAAAAGATTACTAATATAGTTAAAAAGATTACTAATATATATACGTTCAGTTTGAATTATATTCGTCTCGTTCCAATGAAGGAGACGAGGAACCTCTTTCTTCAAGCTAAAAGATCGACAATCACCAACTTCAGAGAGATATAAGCCCATGTAGCTCTTCTTCCTCTTCAACGGTTTTACGTCCGTTTTCCCATAATACACGGGGTTAGACGTTCGATGATCTGGTATGATCAACATTTGTTCTGGCGGGAATTGTTACGCCTCGGATGCTCCTCCTGACAGGCAACCCTCATCATAATGGTGGATAGTTACATTCAGACCCCATCTGGCCACATTCTGATACTTTAATGCTCAAACCACTAGGTCACACAGTCGGTGAGATACATGTTCAGGCATTCAAGATTCATGTTTTCAATTGCTGACAGTACTGTAAAAATATATGATAAAATAGTTATACTATATACAGTAATATTATATAATTATTATTATTATACCCATTGTTTCAGTTACATTTGTTTTTATGTTATGTTGAGACGATATGTGTAGTGGGTTATACAAGACGTTTATATTACATTAAATTACATAGCACTGAGTTAGTTATGTTGTTCCACATTAAAATGTTTCAGTTAAATCAGTTTCCATGTAATGAAGGTTTGCAGTTTTTGTGTATGTTGATATTACTTTACACAAAACACGTTGGTGTGAGGTAGTTGGGTGCATGATATTACGTTGTTCTTTGTTTTGACATATGTACAGTAGCATACTAGTTATCAGTTACGTTACTGGTATAAATATTGCTAAGAATATAATTGTATTTTGACCTACTTGAGGAATCTTAATTGATATTGTGTTGTAAAGTGAAATTATTATTTATGGGTACTTTATCGATGTGATTACCATTTTGGGGATTGTTGGTTAGTTTTCAGTTGACGATATAAGTATTAACAAATAAATTGTCTCAACTTTACTCTGTGTATTTGGGTTCGTAAAAGTTCCTTGAACCTGTGTCAATATATGCATCATGTGACCTCCATTATCTGTCTAATCGATTATATACAGTATGGGGTACATATTACATTAAATGACAACTGAAAGTTTTGTTGTGAATATAGACTACTAAATTACTTGCTGCGATGTACAATGAATGAAGGTATTGTAAAAATATAGTAAATACATAAACAAAGTAGTTATTATTGATTCGAAGAAAGACTGATGTGCCCAACAGATATTACTTCTTATAGCATGTATAAAAAAGACACCCTTGCAGTAATGGGTGTCCGCAGTGTTGGTAAATATGTGCGTTACTTGTTTTATGTGGGTTCTTACTAGACAGTGCGAAGTATAGACTTTCAATAATTGTTGGTGTTTCATGTTTAAGTTGTAAGTATATGTATAATATTTTACTGCCGTTTTCAATTATCTGGTGTTTGTTAATGCTACGTTTTTTTACTCAGTTTAATGCTATATTGTTTATGGTGATGATGTTTAGTAATGTTGTCATTTTTGGTGCAGATACTTTAATTTAAAGCAATGTGGTCACCATTGACATCAGTTGAGTTGTGTATGGATTTTCGACATTCATGTATGGTTTGATAATTTCAGTGTGCTCTAAATGGACATGTTTATACAATATACGTGGTTAACAATTGATCCCCTGAGCTTAGCATGAAAGTATGTTATCTTATATTGGTATTTCAGATATCAATCATATATGATACACTTTACGATGATCATGATTAAAGTTTACTACATATGTTCAATCTATTCCAACTGCCCACCTTTTGAATTACGTAATCTCGTAAATTAGTTAGGCACGCAGCAGTAAGTACATCTGTTATTTCTCTATAAGTTGCAGCTGTGCCATTCTTACGCTTCCATTTAAGAAGCATTTGAATGATTCTCTCTTCCTGTGTTGTGTAATCGGTTTCAAGGTTATCCAGTTCTGGTTCACTAATATTAAGCTTTCTTGCAACATCTTTCCAGTGCTTGCCAATCTCTTTCGATAGATCCTATTAAATCAAATTTGAGAGGCAACAATTAAAAATTGTGGATAATGCATACACTTAATTTTAATTGCTCCCCCTTCATTTCAACACGCACGACTTGCTAATGTCTTGTTTCCTTCTATTTTCATCATCAGTAACATACATGTTTGCAAGATATTTGTGGAAATTATTCACAGTATAATTTGGTTACTCATTTAATATCACAAAAGGGTATATATAGTTACATGAATGAACTGCGTGTTGACAACACTGTCCAGAATGATTTCAGTAGTCGATGGTTGTTCCACATTCAATGTGTCAAGATGTGCTGACGTACTGGCATGTTCAGAACACGGAACCGGTGCTACACTCTAAATGATATACAAAGTATACGGGTGATACAAATGATCATATAACTAATGATATACCATTATCAAGTATAGAAACAAATAAACATTACCCTAAACATAAACTACGGTGAGATCATTTATTTCTGATCTGTTTTACTTGTAATTTGCAGCTTATAAACGTCAAGTTATATAGTGATTCGGTCAGACGAAACTGGTAACTATATTTAAGAGCTGATTGTACTTTCTTACCATATAAAGTTGCAAATACGTAACCAACGTAGTTACATAATTAATTCAGGACATTCTCCGTTTTTTGGAGAAAAGGGGTTCTCCATTTATGAGAAAACAGCAGAGACTTTCTATACGACACCATACTAACAGGCTGGTACTAACGGCGATAGCCGTGAAGGGGTCGCTTTCAACAGTTACACTACAGTGTCCCTGTCTGGTCACAACTATGTGTATGCATCAAGGGTAATTTATATAGCCAGAGACACTGATATACAATATATTTTTGGAAATAACGTATTAGTTGAAACGACTGTGTAAATTCTACTTCCGAAATATATCCCTCTTTTCTTCGATGTGATTAAGATTCACACGGTGGACCACCAATCATCACTTGACACTTTGTAGCTGTATCAACCACAATACTGAATAGTAATGTGTTGTGCAGTCATTTACAGAGATATAGTTTCCAGAGCACGAGAAAGTATTACACCCGTTGCTGTGTACTTTCTGAAATATAATGGCGCATAAATATTCTCCGGTAATGGAGTAGTTTATAATTTCAGTTATTTTTTTACGACGCTGAGCTGCCACATATACATGTGGGAAGCCGATGTGGCTTGTAACTTACATTTCACGTCTGGTGGCATTTTACATCCAGATTAAACTAACGGTTGCAGACCAGGATCCCAGAAATGTTATCAATGTGAAGATACAACAGTGTGATGGTCTGGTTATGTTAGTATATGGCCAAGATCCAACATTGTGTTGCTGTCGTGTATGAATATCATGTTGTCCCGTAATATGGGGGATGGGGAATTAATTTATTCATGCGAAAAGAGACACGGACAAAGAATGATGAATATTACTCCCATGTGAGTACTTTTAGTTATGACAGCCATGACAGCAGCTATTTCAATGAATATATGTATGTACGGGCCCGAGAGAGTAACATCCTAGATTACAATGATATGGTGTTAATCATACAAAGAGATACATGGTTGTTTCTTTTTACGTTGGAACTACTACACATTGGAATTTACAAAAATACCAACGACAGCAACTCTTTCCTGTACGATGTTGATTCTTTTTGCGTTGGAATTATTGCATAGTGCAGTATTGGGGTTAAGAAAATACCAATTTTATTAGCTAGTTCTTCTACGGGGCCTTAGGCATCAGCCCCAAATGGTCATAATGTCCCATACATAAGTAAATCACGCGAAGAGAGAAAATGGTGAAACTATCTTAGAATGAACAGCCATGCATAATAGAACGATGAGAGCAATTTTTGTCCATTACCCGGCCCTAGACAGGATCCCCAAAGGGTCCACCAAGATGGATTTAATCATGCGAAGAGAGATAATGTTGATTATTTTCGCGTTGGAACACTGTTCGGGGCCTCAGACAGCAGCCCCAAATGTCTCATATATTATTTAATTACACGAAGAGAGACACAGATGAAACGATCTTCAAATGACTAGTCATTCATAGTAGAACTTTGAAACACTAATGACAGCAACTTTTTTATTTACGGGGTCCCGGACAGCAGCCTCAAGGCGCCCGCCCATCAGAATGATGTTAATCATAGGAAGAGAGACAAAGTTGATTATATTTGCATTAGAACTATTACACATTGGGGTTTAAAAATACCAATGTCAGCAACTGTTTCCTACATGGGGCCTCAGACAGCAACCAACAAAAGGCCCAATTTTCCCCATATATGTTTTAATCATGCGAAGAGAGACAAGGATGATTATTTTTTCGTTAGAACTACTACACATTGCGGTTAACAAAATATTAACAACAGTAACTTTTTCTACAAGATGCCCACCAGAATGATGTTAATCATGCGAAGTGAGACAAGGTTTATTATATTTGCGTTGTAACTACTAGACATTGGAGTTAACACAAATATAAAATGACAATAACTTTCTTCTGTACAGGGCCTCGGATAGCAGCCCCAAAGGGCCCTAGAAGTCATATCTTAGAAGTCTTATTTAGTAAAACACTGAACCACCAATGCCAGCAAATTGCCTTTGCACATAGCGAGTAGTCTCAATTGCCAACAATGTCACAAAATAATTTAATCAATAAAAAGAGGAAACAAACAAATTAGATTGACTGGTTATATACTAAAGCATCGATGGTAGCAACTTATACATGGCGTAGCCTCAAACATTAGCTCCATAGGGTCCACTCAAATGATGTCAATCGGGTTCAACATTTTGGTTCTACTACCTTGATATGACATATCAAGTTACCAATATTTCCTGGATTGAATCAATAAGCAACATTCTCTTTCTCTTTTTGATATTAAGTATCAATGATTGGATATTAGTTTGACGAAAGTAATGATTGAATAGTATTGTTAACAACAACAATAATTCAACATTTGTTTGGACATCAATCCAACATTCAGTGGGTGTAATTAATCTTTGGTTGGTTCAGGAGTGTGTGTTTGTCTTCACATCACATAGACATATTTCGAACATAACATATGCTTTGACAGTCTACATTTAGTTAAGGCTACTGTCATAAATTGAAGCTAATGAACAGACGTATTACTAGCTGTGGATTTTGGGGCTCGGTCACACATCAATTTGTAAGCAATTGATTGATGACTATTAATTGAAAATGTTGCTGTCTTGGCTATTATAACATAAATTACCCTCCTGGAGGTAGTATCCAACACATTTGTCCTTTTCTCTCTTCGCATGAATACATTCATTTTTTAACCCCTATTACTGTATTACGGGCCCGCTGGCTACTCATACAGGGTGTGACACATCAGCAATACAACATCTTGCTATGATGACATAATCAGAAACTAAACCATGCTGTCACTCTTCACATGAACAATCTCTGGGCTCCCGGTCTATAAATAAATATGTTATGTCAATTCATTGTTTTCTAACACTAAACGGGCATTTTCGTTATCATGAAGCTTGCACGATATGATATTATGTTATTTGTGATAACCAAATTATCGGGTGCAAAATTGAAGAAATATGAGATCGTGACACATATGTACATTACATTTATGCGCTTATTACGGGGTACGTTTAAATTGTACTTTGCCTTCTACACATCATGTCTTTTAACAAGGAACGAAATATCATTTTTAAGAAGATTTTAAAAAGTCACACTCGTTCACGTCACGGTGTTTATAACATAAATTCAGTATACGGATGCGGCATTTCCCAATGAGCATTTATAATACAAAATAAAGTCGGACAAATGCATAAAATACAGAGAAATACTCACTTTATTCTCCTGTGTGGCAAATGAAAACAAAATCCGTCATCAAAATAATACATGGAATAAAAAAACTGAAGTTTACATTTAATTGTTAAAACACATTTATAGTGGCACGAGATACACAACGACACAATTGTACCACGCACAATAAGTACAATATAAGCATACCACGTAATAAATGCATAACTGTCAAATTAAATAGGTGTAACAGTCTCATATTAATTCATTTTTGCACTCGTTAATTTGGCTAACACGAATAACATAATATAATATCATGTAATGTAAGCTTCATGATAAAATATGCTCCTATAGTGCGGAAAATTATACAACTTATTTATTTCAACCAGATGTGCAAAAACGGCATGTTTTGTTCCGATATTTATACTTATTTAGAATACGATGGATTCATAAACGTACTTGCTAATTGGATTATGTAAAACTTATACAAACATGAAAACAGATTATATTATTATCATTGACCATGAATGTGCATGTCGCACTTAACTATTCATCAAACTGAACTAAGTCGAACATATCAATTTAAATAAGATTTTAAATGGTCACACTGTCGTTCATATCACGGTGTTCATAGCATACATTATATAGAGTGCAAAAGACAGAAACCAGCGTCATTATCAGGACACGGTTGCGGAATTTCCAAAATGAGCATTCATACTACAAAATAAAGTCGGACAAATAAATAAAATACAGAGAAATACTCACCTTTTCCTCCTGTGAGAAAAGATTGAAAATAAAAATACATTACTCATTAAATTGATACATGAAATAAAGTCATTGATGTGTGGCACACAAGACACAACGATGATATGTAGAAAGCAAAGCAAGTTAAGCAAGCATACTCGTAAAGAGCATGAAATGAAATAGTTGTCATGATATCACCATTTCATGCTGCAAGCATTGAAATAGTTTATTTCATTTTAAAATGAAACAATTGAAAGTATTAGCCTTGGCAATTGAAGGTATAAATTACACTTTAGTACGTCAACATTAACTCAACCGATGATTTTTAGCGGTCACATGGTCACTTTATGTTGCTTAGTGTTGTCATTAAGAGAATAAATCGCAGGATATGTACTTTTACAGACACATATATTATCCACCAATTTACAATACAAGGAAGGGAGGAAATGAAAAAAAAAGAAATGTATGGTCAATGTTATCATCAAATAAAATAAGTGTTTTTAGCTAAACAAATTAACAGCGATAGCCGACACACAACTCCAAGAAAACAAACATACGACCATTGAAACAAAGAAGGTTTCAAGATTTCCCACAATTTGTATGTTTTGTATTTGGTAACTTGAGTAAATTGAATAACATAATACCATTTTGCCTAGAAAGAATTTGCCAAATTCATGATCAAATATTCGAATTCAGATAAAGCAAATGCATGTTTCTTTTCTTACTGAAATACATTACGAAAGAGAGGAGACAAATAACTACTCGGAAAGCACACAAATTACTTTTATTCAGACTGCGTTATAAATGCCGAAATATAATTTAATTGTTTCAACACCTCATATTTCTTTATCTTTTGGAACTTCCTAACTTAAACAAGAATAACAAAAGCTCAATTTATATGAGCACTAAACATCACTGCCCATTGAAAAGTTTGGAAGAATTAGAATGCTTAAAATGATAAAATAAATTTACTGCATGTACTTCAAACGCCACATGTTTTGTGTTTCGTTACAGTATTTCATAAGATAATTTGCTGGTGTAAGAATATCGATTTACATTTAAGCATTACGGATTTAATATGTATTTTTACGACTATTGTATTCTACACAATTACGAAGTACAAACGGGAAAGAACTAGTGGGTGGGGGGTTAAAATATATTTGATGGATTCTGTTTGTGGCGTGCACTGAATTTCAGAGGTGTGGTCCACATTGTTAACCCCCTCCTCGACTCATTGAGTTAGAGGCAGTGAACCTTTATTAAAGGGTACTTTGGGGGAGGGGACTAAGGGATCATGCGGAGGGGTGTAAGGTGTGAAGGGTGTATGGGGAGGGGTGTAACAGCATGGGACACAGATCCCCTTTGTATTTTAAGCTCATCTATCTGCAGGATGGTGTATTATGTAACATACAGAATTGTGTCAGAAAATAAGTAAAAAATCACCCATTAAAAAAAAGTGGGATATTGTCTCTACCCTTGTTTACCAATTCAGACCAAATCTGAATTTCTCCGTTCTTGTTAACAGCTTCATCACTATTTCTCAGAAAAAAAGTTCTCCCGATTAAATTAAATTTATACTTTGCCCACGCCATTTGGCTGGACATATATGAATATACAAGATAAAACTTGTTTGGCGGACTGGTGGGAATAATTATGACTCTCCTGTTGTCCATCTCAAAAAAGTATTCAGATGGTTCCAACCTCTTTTTATGGAGTCTTTTAAGGACCCCTCCCCTGGATGGGAGATCCCAACCTCATTTGCGAGGTCAACCAACTCCACCCTGGCTCCACTGTATTTCAAACAGTGGATAACACGTATTGTTATACTCGTAAAGGTAACCCGCCTCTTCTGGATTATCTATTATCTCATCTCACAATATGCTTAAAACTGTTGTAATTGCTAATATCTATTTTTGCTCCACAGTAGTCAATTTTATCGGGGTACTTTTTTTCCTCAGACAGAAAATACATATGCCGCCTAGTTCGGTCTAATATATTTACGAATGATTCCTACAATCGCATGTGTATTGTATTATGTCAATAATTTCAAATATAATCAATGTAGTTACCCAAATGAGAGAAAAATGTATTATTATGCCCACATTACAATTGCATCAATATTAAAGTGTAAGTTATAAACTAATATAAAGTTTTTAAACTGCGTGAAAAAAATTATCATCAAACTCAAATAGGTAAGGGAAAGGTGGAACAAAGAAATGCAATTAATGTAACTTATTCAATACAAACTGGAAACAGATGAAAGCATTGTTCACAACGTATTTAACTATTACATCAAAATGAACTCAGCCAAACATTCCGATTTCAAGAGGTCACAATGGGCATTCAAAGTACAAAAGTTTGACAAATAAAGAGGAAAAAATACTCAGAAATACTCACCTCCTCCTGTGTGGCAAATGAGAGGGAATTAAAGTCGGAGGCTATGTTAATTGCTAAAATACATTAATGTTGCATACCACTATTTGGAAATAGAAATAAGAACAATTTTGGCATACTGTCACATCGTAGCTTGCAATTTAAGTTTGTAAGAGATCTGTAGTACAAGACACCGTAGGTGAGATAATTAAGTTGGTTATTTAGTTTGGATATTGTATAACGCGTATAAGATACCGTATAGTTTGGTGGGTCTTAATTAAGTGTCAGTATTGAAAAAGGAATATAGTACAATAGCCTTTTGTGTAATCACGCGGCATAAGTGAGCGAATTGAGGCACGGCGAAGAATAGCCTGTTGGGCAT
>WXZC020000296.1:0-13101 GCA_011317855.2 Paelopatides confundens
TTAATGAGTGGACAGGGCTTAATATAAAAGTGTTGAAATGGTCATATTTCTACAACCAAATGTCTGTTTGTATTCATATGTGGCTTAATTATGTTGTTAACTAGTGTGTACATGTTCATGTTCTAAAAAGTGCTGACATTCATTAATATTCATATGCAAGGTGGGTGGGCTTAATGTGATTCATCCAAAAAGAGCTTGTAAACACTATACCTATTGAACCGTAAATTGTTGGTATACAAATAGCCCATGGACAGTAGATGTGCCCTATTGGTTTTTGTAGTGATGTGTAGTGGGTGGAGCTTAATGTACACATGTTGAAGTGGTCATGTTTTTACAACCAGTTGTCTTGTTTTCTTTCATATGTAGCTTAATTATGTTGTTAACTAGTGTGTTCATGTTATAATTGCTGAAGTTCATTAATATGTATAGTGAGGAGCTGAATGTGATTTGTCCAAAAAGATATTTGTATACACTATACTGTAATCTGCATCGATGTCAGACGGTTGATTACATACTAATAATAAACCCATTTATTGGTTATGTCATGCATATTTATTAATTACCTACATTTTCAAAAAAGGATTGGAAATACAGAAGAACATTTTGGTTTTCTGGAACATGTTATTAAAATACTGTGCACTATCAGCTCAGGGGTGGATGAGCCCACACCGAGAGTTCCCGGTTCGACAAAAGTGGGGGTGCAATAGACACAACCATGAAAAGTAATGCCTCCAGCGTTGAATATAGTGACGAGGAGCGAATTAGTGGTGGGAAGCACCACCCAGGCACTCTGGCATAGTTAGTGTCAATATCCCTCCCTCATTGTGACCAATCCTTTTCGGTCCTGACCATTAACGTTTACGTATGTGGGACCACTTGTGGGCCTATGAGTGGGATGGTGGTCTATATGCGTCATTTGGTGGCACGGTTGTCCTGGAGAGCAGTGTCATTATGGTGGACTTTTTACCACGAGGGCCTTCTGCCAGACAAACTTTTTTTGAGACGCTATCATCCTTTATACCTGGTAGTGCTCCATGTGTCATGGTCTGAGATTTTAATTGCGTTCCCGATGTCAGGCAAGACCGAAACAGTTCATATCGGTCTGGTTCTGACTATGTCTGAGCTAAATAACTTCCTTTTAGCCAATAGCATGTTGGCGGCATTTTAATCCTCATGTGTGTCCCTTCACTTGGGTAAGACACAATGGATCAAGCGCTCTCAGGATTGACAGAGTATATATACGCCAGGTTGCTTTTCAGGTTGTGATATGTTGAGCTGTCCAGTCTCTACCATGATGCTATGGTAACACGTTTCGTTCTGCCGATCATTTTCCCTGTCGGTAGGGGTGTGGAAGCTCAACATCGTTGAAAATCATTTTCGCCAGAATTTTCAAGCCAGGTTGGTGGGATGATGTCAAGTTGCGCATTAAATAGTACATTGTTCAATAATGTGTAGCCCGTGCTCGTCGTAGACTCGCAGGATGTTTTGCTAAGGTGTATTTCGAAAACTGTTCTGGTGAAGTCAACGAACAGCTGAGTGCAAAACTGACCACAGTCATTGTCAAATATGAAAAACGTGTGAAGGTCTAATTTGTTGGTCAAACATGCAGGAGTAACAGAAACATTGGTTCAGAGAAAAATTGTCCAGTTCTCTTAGGACTCATCTTCGATAAGCAGGAAGGAAGCGGAGTCAAATTTTGAAAGCCAGTGGAGAAAACCACACAAAAACTGACCCATCGCCACCTTCCAATCTCCAGAAAGTATATACCACACACATGCATGTGTCTTCTCTCATAACCACGGAGGGTCGTAGGGGCACCACAGATGATCTTCTGTTGGGCAATTGAACCTGGCGGCGCACATCCCTCTCCATGTGGTGTTTCTACATCCATACACCAACTGGCCCAACTCCGATACTTAAGTTTCTAAAGTATTGGTAATGACTCTGCCAGATGTAAACTATTACGTAAAATACCAAATTAGGGACGTAGTCAAACAATCACCCGCAACCTTAAAACCAAAGCGAAAGAAACCCTAAAGTACGTTAAAAACATCTCTACCTGGTCACCTCATATGACATATAGTAACATTTAGAAGATTATATTGAAGCTACTACTAATATAAATGTTTTAAAAAAATACAACCAAAGCTGAAGGTTGCAGTTACAACGACCGCAAATGACATTATACCCTTTGAAGGGGCAGCAATTCGAAATCGCCATGACTACAGATCTAAAACTCTATAGCGACATAACCCTTGTTACAGAGACCGTTCAACCAAAAGTACATAAACCTCCGCCGGCTAATTTGTTGTCATAAGACAAACACCATATCCTCCGCATTTTGGAAGAGACACCACATGTAATGTACCGAGAATGACATTATTTTGTAATTTCTATGTACACGAACAACCACCCTCAAGACCAATTCTACCTACAAAAGATACTGTGTAGTCCGTGCTCGTCGGAGGAGACGGGAGTTTTTTGATCTATGCGCAAACGTAAAACTCTGCGTTCCCTCTGCGGTCATCTCATTGCAAGAGTATTTAGACCAGAAGTGTGAGGGCTCGTGTAGAGTCGATGGAGGCAGAGGAGCGCCCAACCCTGAAGTTTTACCAGACCGTTGGCTCAGCAAATCGAGAGAGGCGTGTTGCAGCCGTCCGTGACTCCTCCAGGAACACAGTTAGCGACCCCCTCGGCATTGTCCGTGTACGTTGATCTCTTCTCACATGTCGAGTTGGGCCCGCGGGCTGATTTGCTACAGGGTATTTCGAGAACTTCCTGGGCGGGGAAATCAGGAGGTGGTGTGTCGGGGCGGGAGGTTTTGTGAATGTGTGTGCGGGTCGCCCGTGTGTGACCGACCTTGTAGGGAGGGAATGTGTGATGGGTAGCCAAGCTTCACCCGAGGTCTGTGATATTGTAATGTGCTTTTTACGTGACTCACCAAGCGAAGGACAAAAGCGTCACGGCAACTAAAAACATAACCCACTCCGAAACCAAACTAAGCGAAAAACACTCCCACCCCACCGCACAAACCCATACCCCCCAATCCATACCCATCACACAGTGATTATACCAAACAGCTATCACGCCAGACTCCGACTGAATGGCGATCATGTACCAGCATATCGAATATGACCCCCTCAAGCATGACTTTTTTAACGAGCGTTGGCTGTGAAACAAGATAGACTTGGGAATTTCCTTAACAATGTACATTGGTTTAACCAGAGCCTATGTAACGTCAGATACCCCACCCTTCACAACTACTACCTTTCTTTAAACGACTGCTTGCATTTATGACAAGCCTACTATTGTTTGACCAAGTCATGTAAATATCACTTGGGAATGTCCTTAAAAATGTGCATTTGTTCTAACCAGAGCCTGTAACGTCAGCTTGCATTTATGATACTTTTTGCATTTATGATATAAGCCAATATAATACTCTTGTTTGACCAAAAAAAGTTTTTACTCAAAGAGCACACTTTAAAACCTTTTTCCATTCGCAGTCATCACGTAAAGACTTAGGAAATTATGTCAAAGGAATCTCAGTAAATGGCTGTGAAACTTCCATTCGCATAAGTCACGTAAAGAGGACTTGGGAATTTCCTATGTTGTCAAAGGAATGTCAGTAAATGGCTGCGAAACTAAAATTTGACAATATGCGCAAGACTCTGGACTCGATAACTATGGAAAAACAAATATTTTCCCCAATGTATTTAAATAATTATTCTTAGAAAGTATTGTAAAACATTTTCATTTAAATGTAATAATTATAAAGCTGAGGATATCAAAACAAATAATATAAAGCCTGGGCCCAACTCCGATACTTAAGTTTCTAAAGTATTGGTAATGACAAGCAAGGTTCCCTACTAAAACATAATCACTTTCGAAAAAGCCAGTATAATTCAGTATAATGTAAACAAACGTTCTAAGGGTCCACATTAAAGCATCTCCGAGCAGGTGATATATGGTTGGTATATCCTTAGTGTACTAAGGTTGGTATATCCTTAGGTGTTTTTCCGCTTGGTTTGTGTTCAGTGTGGGTTCTTTGTTTTTCGGTTGCCGTAAGGGCCATGACGTTGCGAGTCACGTAAAAAGCACACGTAGCTCTGTTCATGAAGAAACTGATTATTTACGGGTAAATATGTCTAAGCTTGTATATACGAACCTTGCAGCAAAAGTAATGTCCGCACCTGGGGTAATTCAGAAATGGGAATAAGTTTTCCTAATATTAAAGAGCACTTGGATGTTATTAGTGTTCCTTCACCGTATTAAACAAACTGCCAATCATGTGCTCATTTTGTAATCTAAAAACTAAAACTATGGAGCACCTTTTTTAGGAGTGTTATATTACTGCAAATTTTATTTTTGATTACAAGTTGTTAAAGCATCCATACAATTTTATGATTTTATGTATATATATATACGAAGAAGCTAAGTAAAGAAATCTTTCAAGTAGAAAAAATATTTGGCAAGTAACAGTAGCAGACCCTCAATTCCAGTATATCTCTGTCATTTCCCAATTATATTTTTCTAATCTTCCTTACTTAATAATGCCACGAGAACGTCCAAAAAATATTAAAAACGCATTTTAGAGATTTGGCTACCATTACTAAATCGAATGCAGACGATGTAATATATATAAGTGATGAATAAATTAGCGTGATTAAATGAGACCTTCCAATTACACCCAATTGATTGTCACCCAATTACACTTCGAACTGTTAGGTATAGTATATTATCCCTCAGTTGGACTTTTGTATTTATTAAAACATTTCTTTTAAAATTGTATTTAATTTTTGGAAGTAATCACCAGGTGGGTTTACTTTAAAATATGCTGTGCTGGAATATCCAGCGTTACTGGAGTTACCATTGGGCGTAATAGGCAATAATATTGCACTTTAACGCGGAAAACTACATACACTAGGGGGAGAAAACTAAGGTTTCCACATATATGCTCGTCACTTCCCCTCGTCGGTGTCTGATGCCGGTTATGGTGCTTAAAGACAAAAGATGACACTAAGAGAGTTAAAACGTCATCTAATGTTATACTGTAGAACAGATATATACGATCAACAGTATATTAATCCAGCTGCACAATGTATACATAATATACCAGATGTAGTGGCGTCCTACAGGTTAGCGTAACCCAGTTGCGTAAGCTACGCTGCGTTCATCAGCTGCGTAACATACGCGGTGCTCCTCCGCTGCGTAAGCTACGCTGCGTTCATCAGCTGCGTAACATACGCGGCGTTGCTTAGCTGCGTAGGCTACGCGGCGTTCCTAGTGTGCGTAAGCTACGCTGCGTTCATCAGCTGCGTAACACACGCGGCGTTGCTTAGCTGCGTACGATCTTTCTAGTGCCCTAGCGTAATTTCGTCAGTTACATAGCCTATAATGCATGGCGTATATTCGTACAAAACCTTTGTAGCCTTACTAGAAAGGGTTAATTACAGCCGCTCTTAGTGTAATGACAGCGTTGCCTAGAACGAACAATTGTCATACAATCTGAGCGTTCCCTAAGCATAAGAACACAATGCATACATACAGTAACGTAACGTAAATTCTTCCTACGCAAAATGATCAAAAGGCCCTAAAGTACTTAAATACGACTTGACGTTTGATATTCGCAACCATAATATCCTACCTAGCTCACAGTTATACGATACGGTACAAACCATTAGTGCAAATTTAACGCACTTACGTAGCTGCGTAATACAAATTGGTGGTATTCTGCCTCCTAGGATTTCTATCTCCAAACTTTCCACTCACTTTTCCACAAACGTGTACCCTCTATGGACACGTGAATCTCTCGCAAACAGCTGAACATTTTTCTTTTATACTAAGCTCTAAAACTCAATGACCACGTGACACGTATACGCGCGCTATGCCCTGGTTCTATAAATAAACCAATATACGGTAGCTTTTATGTAACACTCGAATATATGCATTTTAATACTTGAAACAGCTTAGTTTACAAGTATCCGTTACAATATATATAGGACCACCGCTGATTAAATGGACATTGAAGCGAATGGTGGGAGGTATATGTGTAATTTGCATATACGTTCATTCATGTAATATTAAAATATTTGTCATTGGAGACATCGATTATGGAGTTTCCGGACACAACTGTATGCACAAAGTACGGGGTGGAGGGCATTTTGCCAGGATCAGTCGGGTAGATCCGCCCACGGACAGTTCCCCAGAGATGCCGGTGGAATCTCCCGTGGAATCTTAACACACCGAGAGGCAGGGATATGGCAGACGCCCTTCTGGTAGCTCCTGGTTTGAAGACATGGGGGAAAGGTTTGCCTCTAGTGCATAGTGTAGTGACGAGGAGTCTCTTGGCGGAGGGAGCAGCGCACAGGGACTCCACCATAGTGCCCGGGGCTTCCTCATGGTCGGTTGGATCGGGGCGTTTGTTGTGGTTCGCTCGTGTCGTCCGTTTGTGGCTTTGTAGTTGGGTGGGTGGTTTTGTTGTGTTGGGTGTCTCCGGGCAGGTAGGTGTCAGGTGATATCATGCTGTCAAAGTTTTCACATTCACGTTCACCTCCACACAAACAATAGTAAGGGTAAGGGTTTTTTCGCTTGGTTTGCGTGGAGTGTGGGTTCTTTGCGTTTCAGTAGCCGTTCCGGCAGTGACGTTTTTGTCCTCGCTATGCGAGTCCCGTAAAAAGCAAAAAGAAGCGTTATTAACTAGAAATAAGTCTGGATTGGAACGAGAGTAAAATAAATGTGTCATCAGCATATAGTATGATTGAGAGCTTACTGCTGCTACACACGTTTAAAGTAGTGATCCAAGAATGGACCCATGAGGAACTCCACAATAAGATTGTATGATGCAACAACATATTACACATGATTCAAGTAACTAAAGACACTGATAGGGCAGAGTAAATTTGTAACATTTGCAATCATGATGGCACGCGTGTGTGACAGCAAGGACCAATCTCATCATCAGGGGTGATCCACAATGCTGAAATGCAAGTTTCGGTTGATATTTATTTTGCTTTCGGCGAATTAATCATCCAACTTGTATTACCTAGCCTGGTGCTTGCGGTTTTAGTGTGCTTTTGTTGTAACATCAGAACTCAACGTTATAATGTACCAACCAACGACCTAACATGTAGTTTTACCCCATATTGAATCCTATTGTTTGTGTGGAGGTGAATGTGAAAACTTTGACAGCATGATATCTCAAGAAGTGAAGTTCCAATAAGCATATTGGTGCTTGATTAAGGGTAAAAACCTCAATACGTATAATGTTTATATCTCGATTTCTTCGACCAGGTTGTTTGGAATATGCATTGACACGTTTGGAACATGCATTGAACGGAGTAGGTGGTGGGCATGTCAAATACACACACGACATCCCCCAACGGCCAATAATAATATTGCCATATAGAAATGTACTTTTTACGTGACCCGCCAAGCGAGAACAACAGTCACGGCCTAGACTGCAACTAAATAACGTAGCAATCCACACTGAAACCAAACCAAGCGAAAACAACCCATCCCCTCACGCCCCGCCAACACAACAACCCTTACCCGTAGTCCCATCACTAAATAACGTAGCCACCCACACTGAAACCAAACCAAGCGAAAACAACAACCCTCTTACCCATCACACATATGATAGTTCTTTTCACGTGACTTTCCCAACGAGGACAAAAACGTCACGGACAGGTCGGGGTCGACCGCAGATCTAAGTACGTACTACGTTCGAAGTAAGACCTTCCTTCAAGGGACGCCCGTACGTCGTTTAAAGGACGATCACTGAAAACGAGCACTGACCAGATAGGCCGTCTTTTCTGCCATACTGACTGCACATTTGTGCTTCAAGAAATTATTATAGTAAATTGGGAACACATTTTCAGTACAGTAAGCCACCTCATATTTCCGTATCACGACGCTGAATACCGCACGTACGAAAATTGTCATTTTTTGCTGTTTTATACAGAAAACAAGCGCAGGGCAGTCACAACGAACATGTATATGTGTAGATAAATATGTTATGTTGCAATTAAACACTACCTATCTATTTCTATGGCATAATCCGGGATTATAAGTTCTTGAAAATGGTGTCTGCGCATACTTCAATTAAGTGCGTACCTCGATCGAGGTACGTAGACATCGTCCGTTGATTCAGGTACGGGCGTCCCTTGATTGAAGTACGGGTGTATACGAAGGCATAATTAGTATAGGCTTACCCATGTGCTACCAGTGCCAGTTACACGATCGAACCCGTCGGCGATATACCAGCCACCAGTATACGTGTAAAGATACTTGAACTTTCTCGGATACTGGTAGATTTTTGGCAAATTCTTGTTTTTTTTCTTCTTTTCTTCAGATATATTGTAAATTATAGTCATAGAAATTCTACCTTAAAATGCCCTTCACTGCAAGGTGTGCAACAGAGCATCTCCACTACGAATGGAACTGTCCACCAGGTGGTATCCTCAAAACCAAAGTACCAACTGATGCAAAAAATAAACTTCTTGAACTGGCTGGGAAGAAGGAGGAAGTCCACTATACCAAATCCAAACCCAAATTTTGTGAAGCATGTATAAATAAAATACTTTCCTTACATCTAGAGGATAGCGATCATGCCGAGTTCAAAGAATTGGAAGGACGGACAATCATCTATTCATGAAGTGGATACATCTTCCGAGGGACCATCACGTAAATCGAGACGAGTAGATGTGGCTGTACTCACTAAGGAGGAGCGCATTCAGCTTGCATATGACCTAGGATGCGCTGAATCCAAACCCTTAAGAGAATATGCCATGAACCAAAGATGGAAGAAAGACGTTGACACGTTGCTGACCATGGATGTTAGGGATGGTCATTTTAACAGCACTGCAACGCTTGATGCATTTTTATTAGGTGTGTCACAGTCACGTCCATGTACATCATACGGCACCGCAGCAGTCTCAGGTTTGCAATCGAAACCAAATTATAAAGCCTACAAACTTTATCAAGCAGCTTCCCAATGTCCCATCAATCAAGGACTGGCAAATAGCTTGTTGCAATTTTGACAGATTGTCCGAATTCAGAAGGACTGTTTTTGAGCAAATGGAAATTGTTGATCCAAAGCTACATCGTCAAAAGAACGTCCAGAATATTGAGGAGGAAGTAGCGGCATTCAGAACAGAAATAAGAGCAGCGCGGTATCTCATTGATCCTAGCATCAACAAGGAACATGTATCTCTTAGGGGTACGCCGCTTGCTCCCGGCCTAAAACATTTTTGTCAGAAATCACGAGAAAAACGTGCAAAGTATACTGATACGTACTTGGAATATGAAGTCACAGCAAGTTGCTTGAAAGGTAGACCACCATCATTCAAAGAGCCACCAGTCTTCATCACACCAGACGAAGAGTACTCCTTTAGATGTGTCGAAAATCAAACGGTAGCCCAAATCAAACAGCTGGTTCAGGAGAACATGGAGACCATCACTGATGGTGATGCTCGCGAGGCATTGGGGTCTATTTGGGGTGAGCTGACGAAGTCTTCAAATAAGCCAACCAAGCGTGATATGATAGACTTTTATTATGAACTCCGTGAGTATGTGAATACCATCGACAATCAAGATCCAAGCCAAGACGATTTTGACAGCGACGAAGATGAATAGCTGAGATACATGGCCTATTGGTTAGTTGAAAAGTTGGTCTGTCTGGTATACTGTCACCATTAATATTGTGGGTAGAGTTGTAGAATGGCATTAAACATGATAATCATGAAAAAATACGTATGAGATGAAACAACATAATAAAACATCACAAAAGTATGAAAATATTTGGCAACTTTTATTT
This sequence comes from Paelopatides confundens, assembly GCA_011317855.2. Taxonomy (NCBI): domain Eukaryota; kingdom Metazoa; phylum Echinodermata; class Holothuroidea; order Aspidochirotida; family Synallactidae; genus Paelopatides; species Paelopatides confundens. Next base: position 9,815 of record WXZC020000296.1, read on the forward strand.
TAACAGTAAAGTTTAACACAACAAGTAAATCAAAAATAACAATAATAAGTTGAACTAAACAGCTTAACTGATTTAACATGGTGAATTGTAAAAAAAGCAATAAAGGCACCTCTATATTCACGTCACATATTGAATTTACTCGTCGTTTTTACATGTCTCACAGTAATACAGTTTTTCATCCACGTCTTTCGCCGACCAATTGATGCATTTTCTGTGAACCCACACCCCACATACGTTTTCCTTCTCACACCCTTCCCATCGACCAAAGCGTCTGTTGTCACGCTTATTATTGTATACATCACCACAAATGTTGCACGTTGTGGAACGTGTCCCAAAAGCAAGAGTTCGCTTCACTGGTTTTGCAACTTTAACTTGAGCAAGGGTTGCATTTTTATGCTCATTATCGGTGTTGTTTGTTGAAGAAAGCGATGACGTGTCAGTTGAGCTTGGTATCAGTTCCTCGTTTTGGGATGTTGCTGCTTGAGAGGTTTCTGTGTGTATCTCATTAATGTCCAGTGATGTGGCTGTAGTCTCATTATTATTTAGCTCATTTTGTGTGTTTGTTTTGTTGTTTTCTGTGTCTGTCGTATTAAGAGTGATTGGTGTGTCGTGTTCAATATTCTCGACGTCGGCCTGTGGATCTGCTTCGTTGTTTAATGTCTCATGTGTGTTCAATTGTGTGTTTACTATAATGTTGTCAATGTTATCCAACCCTATTGGTGTGTTTGCTGTGTTGTTGATGAATTCTGTTTCGTTAGTGGCCGCATGTACTGATGTTGGTGTCTCACTTTGTATATCTATGGTGTGAATGTCTGCAGTTGTCTGGATTATGTGTGTTGCGTGTATGTTTGTGAGAGGTTGTGTATTTTACTTTATCATGTTTTCAACTGATGGTGGTAGATCGATATCAAACACCATCACTCCCTCGTCAAACACAGCTTCCGGTTCCTCTGCTTCCCGACTCACAACAAAGTTGCAGTCGCCACATCCACTTTTTGTAGGAGTCGGATACTCCTCTTGTGGTGTCTGAGATAGTTTTCCTACATTGTCTACCCTCTGGTAGTCACCCACGGGCTTCAGACTACCATTTTTATATTTTTCCCACAGATTATCATTTGAACAACATGTCCACGTTTTAAAGTGTTCATCTGTATATTGCACAATAACTTCACCCCCACATCTGGTAACGAGCTCATGGGCTTTTGTGCATAGTGTGCGTTTTCTTTTGTTGCGTGATTTGCGCCGCTCTGTGACATTAGTGACCTACTGCATGGATACCTTGCCTTTATGGTGTTTCCATTTAGGATTGCTGAGAAGGAAAAAAAACAGGTATCAGCATGATACGTTCATTGATGATTAAGTTCATTGTTGGTAGCAAAACTTCTGATATAATTAAAACATAGAAGTTCAAGGCATTGACGCATGACACTACAAATTTACTCTTATTATGGAAGTTATATGCCAACGTATCCACAACGATTTCTGTGTGTCATTATACTAAAACTTGAAATTTGAACTCACGTATGAGGAACTGTAGACTTTTTTGGTGGCATCTTATTATGATAGTTCCGGTAGACCTAATTAACTATGTCTATGCTGTTCAGTGTGATCTGTATAAACAATATAAAACAAAATACAAGGCAATGATAAATAACTTTCACGAACTGACGGACAGTTCATGAGGACGGCATCTAGGTAGCGAATCCTGTGGCGAAACATGCATCCATGGCAGACTCATCAGTCCAGACTCCGGTTCGGACAAGGAACCATTTAGCATAGCGTAACCAGGCAACATGACTAAATTACTAAGCTTATGGTCACGAAAAGCTACAATATACACCCGTACTTCAATCAAAGGATGCCCGTACGTTAATCGACGGACGGTACACGTACTTCGATCTAGGTACGTACTTGGATTGAAGTACGCTGTAAATAAAGCGTACTTCAATCCAAGTACGTACCATTTTCAAGAACTTATAATCCCGGATTATGCCATAGAAATAGATAGGTAAAGTGTTTAATTGCAACATAACATATTTATCTACATATATACCTGTTCGTTTTGACTGCTCTGCAGCTGCCCTGCGCTTGTTTTCTGTATAAAACAGCAAAAAATGACAAAAAAAATTGTACGTGCGGTATTCAGCGTCGTGATACGGAAATATGAGGTGGCTTACTGTACTGAAAATGTGTTCCCAATTTACTATAATCATTTCTTGCTAGTTTAAAATAGTTCAGCATATGATATTGACGCACAAATGTGCAGTCAGTATGGCAGAAAAGACAATCTGGTCAGTACTCGTTTCAGTCATCGTCATTTAAAAACGACGTACTGGCGTCCCTTGAAGGAAGGTCGTACTGCGGTCGACCCCGACCTGCTTCTGCCCCAGTAGTCCACTCTGGTCTCTTCGTTTTCTGATACTTTGCCTGCAATCCCTCGCCATGTGATCAATCTTTCCGCATACAAAACACGCATGATTTCGCCTGTGGTGCTGTCTGCCATATTGGCCTCGTTGAAAACGATTGTCGTTCCCTTTGTCCGCACCTTTATCGTTGTCCCTTACTCCTCGGTCATCCCTTGAATACCTTGGCTGGTTATGGGTCTCTATGGGTCTGTTAAACCCTTGTAATCCTTACTCACCGTTCAGGCTTATCCACGTAGCATATCAGCATACTGATGATATAAGTCTCAACTTTCCTTTTTAGAGGTACGGAATTTATTTCTAAATCCGCCCTCACCCAACTCATATCGATGTAAGAGTGCTTTCTTGAGCTGGTTGTAATATTTGGCTTGTGTGTGATACAGGTACATCGAGAGCTTTACCTGTAAGAAGTGCTTACTTAGGGCTACTGCCCACTCTGTCGACAGCCAATTCAGCGTTGTAGCAAACCGCTCAAATATATTAAGATAAGAATCTATATCGTCTCGATTATCATCAAATGTCGGAAGCGGTTGAGTTTCTAACATTTTCAATTCAAGCTATTTTTTATAGTCCGGTTCAAGTCTGTCACGTTGCCTCCCTTTCCTTATTTCCCCCTTTCAACCTTGTCAGTACAAAGTTAAAGTAGTTTCTCCCCATGTCCAAGCTCCTTGCCCATTTCTATTAATTTGTCAAATTCCATTGTAGATAACTAACAAGATAATGGCAACATTTGGTACCAGGGATTTATGGGCACCGCAGCCCAAGAAAACACTCGCTACTATCTGTAATTCTAATTCAAGCATGAAAACACTCGCAACATTTTACATCTATCGCGTAGTAACTTGCAATAATATTGACACCACC